>JABAJV010008874.1:0-13990 GCA_018854895.1 Tricholoma furcatifolium | reverse complement strand
TCTATTTGTCACATTCTAATTTCTCTCTCGAAATGTAAATCTATTTATTGCATGCATTCCTTATCATCCTTCTATGTTACAATCTGTAATTCATTCATTTCGTTAAAAGTACCTCTCTGCAGCTTAAATTACCTACCTGGCGATCGCATCTATCTCGACCAGAACGTTTAGCGGGATATCAGCTGCGGCAATCGCAGTCCTAGCAGGCCTGTGAGTCCCGAAGAAGTTGGCGTACGCAGAGTTAACAATCCCGTAATCTTCGATGTTCTTCAAGTAAAGCTAGAGATATTGATCTAACTGAGTCTAAAGACTGATTGTAACAAGGCAGATGACTGACGTTGACTTTCACAACTTTGCCAAGGTTTGAACCGGTGTATTCAACAATCGTTTTGATGTTCGTAAGCACAGCGAGCGTTTGTTGAATCACGTCGCCTTCCCCGATTAGTTCTCCGGTGTGTGGAGCAAGTGGGAGGAATCCAGATATATACAAATGATCTCCCGAGATTATTGCCTGTGAAATTGGGCTGGAAGGCACAGCGGCGGCTATAAGTAGAGAATGCTCGAGTCACTTCTCGGGCACGAAGGAAAAGAAATACTTACCTGTTGTGTTAACTCTTACGATCGAAGGATCAGTGGAGGGTACCGCATCTCGGCCAGTTGGGCTCGCTACCGAGAGAGCGGCGCTGAGAACGATGGGCAGAAGAGTACGGTAAACCGAAACAAATTTCATGTTCTAATTTGAGGGTGTTCGCCGAGTTTAAAGAGTAAGAAATTGAGGGAGAAGATAATGGCCTTCAAGCTTCAACGAGACTTTTTAAATGAGGCAGAGTCGAGGTGGATAGAAGGTCCAAAGCAAGGCGAATGACAGCCCTGACAGCGTCTAACTCCGGTTTGGAGAGACACATTGTACCATCGAATCAACAGTTAAAAGTTGCTGAAGGGAGAGAACAGTCGGAGCGAAAAGTGGACAGAAGAAGCACTGAAAGATATCTTCCAAGGCATGCATCATGTGTAGGCCGTGTAGCCAGTTGAGAAGGTGAAGCCGAATAAGCCTTAAGGAGCAAGTCAAAATTCCGAAGTAGTTGTGGAAAATAGCTAGCTTACGACTTGTATTCAAGTCATGCAGGCCGAAACGGCGCGACAGACTGATGACTGGCCAGAAGAGTCCTCGAATTGTCGAGGAAGGCGTATCCGAACTGGCTGGTGGTCCTCTAGCTAGATACCTTTCCTGATTTTTCCAACATTCCAGAATTGCTTAGACTCAAAGGCTCATTTCAAAAGCTTGACAAAGACCATGGCTTCGAGCCACATCGCACTGAGGTTTTGTGATGGTGGAGTGTGGAAATGAAGATTTAAATAGATCTCGCGATCAAGTGATTTGAACTCGGGACGTTAAGCAGCAAGCTGTTAAGCACCACCCGATCCTAAACACAAAAGGACTGGGCTCTCACAGAGTTGGCACTGTTGATGATAAGTACGGTAACGTTCTATTCCAATAATATAGGATACCTATAAACTTGGCCCCACTTCTATCGAGGTCAGGGGTTCGTCAAAGGTCACAGAACTCCCTAGCACCGCTGCCAACCCTGTCATCGAAGAGTCATTTCGGATCTCTCCACCGTCTGGATGTGTAGCCAACCAGATCCTGAGCTCCTTTGCCGAGTCATCGATAGAAGCAAACTTCGATAACGCGCTGGACCACGCAAAACATCGGACACCGTTACCTTTGGCTCGCGCGGCAATACGATGAACTGGCTGAACAGTTTCGCGATCCCAAATTTGGACATCTCCATCTAGCTAGAAAGTCAGGAAGATCCAAAGGATGGACAGATAGGTACGAACCTTGAGCTAGACATACTATCATCTCGTCTTCCATGCCAATGAAATGACAATGTCCAGCTAATCCTGTTGCTGACTGTAGGTTCGTCGATGCCGGAGCTAGGTGATGCGGGCCTGAGATCTGTGGACGCAGAGCCCACAGGCGCGGAGCAGGCTGAGGGGTGGCTGATATTAATGCAGGAGAATGACGAACAAATTTCCTCGGCGTACTTTGTTTTTATGACTTATAAGGACATCGAAACCATTTCGGGCTTTTGATAAACTGCGTGCGACCCGAATATGCCGCACGTCGTCCAACACGGGATGGCGACTGAGTGAAGCAAGGTCACCAATAAGTATATCTCACCGACCTACACCGGGAAAGCAATAAGTACCTGAGTAATTGTCGCGTTCGTTGGTCATATACTGCAGACGCATTAGCTGGTAAGGTCCGGGTCAACACGGAACTACATACGTATAATCTGTTTTTCTGCTCTGCCATTGTGTGGCACGTGTTCGTCATGAGAATGCATAACTCGACCAGCCACAGTCAGAAGGTCGGTGTTAGGAACAACAGCAACGTCTCTGAGAAGGAGGCCCTCAAATCGATGTCGAGCCTGAATATGACCAGAGATGTTCTAACTAGAGGTGAGCCATAGTATCACGACAAAACTAAGAAATAAACTACCATCTGAAAAACGGTGCTCTTTTCTGCCAGTAAGAAGCCTGTTCAAGAAGTCAAAGCTGGAAGCCATCACGATTACACATAGTAGGAGTCTTACTGGTTGGTGATATCCATGTCGCAGATTCAATCATATGAGGCCGTTGTATAGTGGAAAGTAGCTGACAATCCTAAGGAGCTTAAAAGTGAGTTCATCATCTACAATGGAATAAATGAAATCACATTATCTAGTAAATCAACACTGTGAGTAAGACGAATGAGCAAAATACGACTGTTCGATGACCTGAATATAAAACGTCACTTAATACAAATTTGTAACTAGGAAGCCCACTGTGACATACCACGAGAGCTGCCTGCTCGCTGTGTTGTGAGGATGCTTGTGACTCCTAGTTGGCAGGCCTGGGGTATCCCCACCCTAACAGCCTTGTGAACAGGATTCCTATCAGTAGTAAGGAAAGAACTTGCATTGGTAGGGTATATACATGTTGTTGATAACACTGTTCTTTCTTCATGGCTGTATAAAGGTTCAGGTGCTGTTTAAAATACTCAAGGTCATTTGCTCTCACCTAGACACGGTCACTGCCAGACTTTCGCCATTTGGCGAGTACTCCAGGTCTTGGATAGTTCCCTGAGGAAGCGGCAGGGTGAATGAGGGTCTATCAGGGATTTGACTGAGGGATGATGTTTTAAGAGACGCAGTTTCCGTCTGTGTGAGAGACAGTGGCATAGTGCCCGCGCTAATGGCCGAAGCATCCGTGCCTTGAGTTCCTTGTTTAAAGGCTTTTGTAATTGTTTTTAAGGTGCTGATAACTTTTGCACTGCGTCTCCATCGCGCCGCTCCCTCCTCGGTCGATATCGGTGAATACGCAGGTCCATCTTCGATATCATCCTCCTCAATTGCATTCCCGTCTCGACGCAGTCCTGGCACCTTGCTCAGAATCTCGGAGACAGGCAACCGGGCTGCCAGCTTTTGTGGAATAAAGTTAAAGGACAGTGAGCTGGAGCTTGCTGATCCACCTGAATAGTCTGAGAGGGAGGCGGTACGGCGTCTTCGATGATCAGAGATGACCAGGTGACTCGCACTTTTCTCGGAGGCAGAGGCAGAGGCAGTCCATTCGTGAATTCGGCTTCCGAATGGACGCCAGGGCGCATCGGGAAGAAGCAAAGGAGCAACGTATTGCTCGTACCCGAACCAGACTCCAATTATGATCACGCCGAAGGAAGTAATAGCTGTGGTGACCAGTGTAACAATCTGGGTATAACGCTTTTGCCCCGAAGAATAGGTGAATAGAGCAAGCCCCGCAGAAAACGACGCAATCGAAATGGAGAGGAACACTGGAGCAGATGCATGAATCCAAACCGTTATCCACACAGGAAGACGTCTTCCCCTCGATCCACTAGGATATGCGGTTTGTTCAATACCCAAAGCATTAGGACATTTCAAACTCACTAAGGTGTGCGCTTCCACAAGACAGCAAGTAGACTGTTTAAAGCCGCACCAATGCTTAAAACCAAGGAGCAAAACCAAAAAGTGTTGACAAGGCTTCCCAACAGAGTTCCTTCTGGGACGCTTAGAGACGTCTGCAGTGTCGTCGCTGTAACTGCAGAGAAGAAGGTCGCCACAGTTGACACACTAAACAGAATTTCGGTATCCCGTTGCTGCTCATATCGCATAGCAGGCATGCCTAAGGAGTATTAATGCCCGCACTTGAAAACGAGAGGGGAAGAAAGTGAGCTTACCGTACTTGTTGAAAAATGTGAAGACAGAAGTCAAATTCTCGAGACTTTTGGCCATCTCGTCCGCAAGATCGTTGATGTAGTAACGCATGTAATTTGTGTCCAACGTATCTAGTAGCGATTGATGTCATGTTGGGGACATAATACGCAAAACCTTTACCTCGGTAACTTTGGAGACAGAGAGAGCGATACTGACGCAAATTAAATTTCCACTTGCAAAGAACGGGTGATTCTACTACACACCTTCAAGTCGTCGCTGAATGCAAGCAGCAAAGATTTCACCTTGACGCTCTCATTCTAGACATATGGTCTTAGAACCGTTAAATTCTCTGAGATCATGATTGGATATACTAACCGTGTATTCCCTGAACTCACTCAAACGCTCACAGAATGTACCACACACATCCGCCAGTCCATTCAGCCAGAAGAAGAAAGGCTGATTAGTATCGATAGTGTTTGGTGGTGGCTGACTATCTAAGAGAGTCGGAAATAACTGGAAGGCATTTTCATGAAACACGGCAAGAAGATTCTCGAGCCCTTCCCGAAGGTCTTTTGTCGCGAGTATGAGGGCGTAGGAACGTCCGAGTTGACGACATTCCGCTAGAAAAAGCGCGAGCTTTCATAGATTCTGAGAGTAAGTTCGTGCTGACTCGGATAGAAACAACGCGCTTACTTGGTGATCGAAACTAGATATACGCCTGCAATGACAGTCAGAAATGCCTCGGACTATGAAATCGAGCGAAAGGCGAACCGTTCTAATCGATTATAAGCACCTTCAGGTGCTTTGGACGTGTCTTGACTTCTTTTGAGATCATTGTCGTCATCAGAACTGAGATCGCTAGCTTTACGAAGAAAACATCATGAAATGTAGCCGTGGTAACTGGCCGTATACCATATGAAACGCACAATGTTGTTTTCTTGGAAGTGTTTCACTCCCTGTATCGTGCGATGCATGCCTGGTCACCTTCGGCATAGCTGACTCCTCGTCAGCCCATAGTTCAAGACGGAAAATGGGGACATACTGGGTTCCTCTGCGAAAAACAAGAGTCGTAGAGCGATCGAAAAGAGAAGATCAACCTTGTCCACCGCGTGTCCATTGTGACAATGCAGGGGGGGACTTTAAGCGCTGGCAGATGATGATCGTTTCCCATGAACTTGAAGATGACACACAGTGGGATTTTCTAGCCATCCACTGCGACTACCACGGCTCAAACGGGTCAAAACATCTCGTTCGCGTTAAACTTGCAAGCAAGAAATCATAAAACTCTGCTACTGAGTATAAAACTCCTGGTCAGGAAACTTGCGATGGATTTCCTCAAAATGTTGAATTATGTCCTCGACGACTCCTCTTTACTCTCATTTACCCTTGTACAAATACATTTGCATGCTCGAATTTCTCCATCTCAAACTTGGGGTATCTTTTATTATTAGTTTATTGTCCCATTCCCTATAATGTATTGGAAAGTACATGCTAACAGATATACACGGTGCGAGTCCAACCTCTTGGCAGCAGTCACTAAAGCATTAAAGCAGGCAAGCAGCAATGCCACCAGCCAAAGATAACATCACTGTGCCCAAAGCCACCCTTGTCGCAGCACCTCCATCTACAACGGACTCAGTCAAAAAAGTTCTTGAATCTAGACATCAAGGATGAAGACTTACTGCCACTGCCGCTGCTGCTGCTGCCCGAGCTTGCAGACGAGGAGTCAGACGAACCGGTGGAACTCGTGTTTGGTGAGCCTATAGTGGAAGTAATAGTGACAATGGCGACAGAAAGGGACGATGATGAAGAGGTAGGGGTCGGCAATGTAGTCGTGAGCACAGTTCCGGCAGAAGAGACCGGTGAAGAAGACGCACCGGTGCCTCCTGCGAGGTCGGACAATTCAGCAAAACCAATAGAGGCGGGGCTTGATCTGAACACTGAGTAGACGTTTTTCTGACGAGATTGACATTAGTTCGAGTCGAGTCGGTATAGATAAGAAGCAACGCACAAGGAAGGTGTCGCCCACGACCCAGCCCAAGTTCTCCGTAGTACCAATGTTGGTACTATCACCGAGGTCGAAGATTCCACCAACGCAGGTAGAGCCGCCTTCGGTTAATTGTCCCAGATTCATGTCAGCGGGGTTGATGGACCATGCTTTGCCACCGAACGACATAGTAACGGAAACATCCGTGTCACAAGCTGGAAAAGAGATAGACGCTCAGTGGGAATTTACTGGATGTCGGGTGCACCAGTACTCACGGAACGAATAATATCCTGACATGGACTCTACAGTAGCGGATCCCGGGATGGCCGCATAAATAGCTGCGACGTCTGCTGTTGGGCCACCGATCAACGTAGTACCGGTATCGATGGCCGACAAGGCTGAACTACTTGTAATCGCCACATTACTTCCTTGGACAGTCACAGCTAAAAATAGGGGTAAGTTGAGGTCGAAAAAAGTGTCATATAGCGCACCATTCAAGTTCAGTAGCCAGTAACTAGGTGTCGTTGGGATGTCCAAGAACTCAATGTCACCCGAGAACAAACTGGAGTTGGTGCCCCCTAGAGTGAAGTAGCCTCCTGGTTCAGTGTCGGCGGCGTTGGCATCATCAATGAACCGCGTCAAGTAGAAAGCCATTTCTGGGTTATCGAGGTCACCATTGTTGGTCAAAGCCTGCCAAAATGGCGTCGACTGAGTGGAAGCTATCGCTTCGAACGCGAGACCCATAATTCCAGAAACATCCCCGTTGATCAAGCCGCTTGACATGGCTTCAACAGCAACTGACATTGTACCATCATTGAGACGAGCCATCAGATCCTAGATGCGAAATCACTCACGGAATGTTTGTTGGGTGACGGTGAAAGGCCCCATAGTAACGGTATCCTGTGCCAACAATCCTTCAACTTCGCCTGAACCATACTCAATCTTTGTGCTTTGAGATGATAGAACAACGGTGGACGATGCGGAGCTGTCGAATGTAGCGCCAGTAGTTCCGCTGTCGCCTACGCCTCCGCCTCCGCCTCCTCCATTTCGTCCACTACCAGAAGAAGTACAAGAAGTACAGCTCGAGTCGATGACCCACAAGTCCGAGGACCCAGTGTCCAGGATCACATTGAAGGGCTGTCCTCTATAAAAAAAAGTGTAGTTAGAAAACCATCATAGCTGTCGATGTATGTATCAAGATGACAGCCGGGGCGACCATCACGGATTCGGGATGAGAGTGGATGGAAAATTTGCTCACGGTGTGCCGATGTCTAAACTGGCATAATAACTGGAGTCTGCATCCTGCACAAAGGGTCGGGATTAGTTAGATTTCACTTGACCAATGTTGTATCAGATACATACCTCATTGACTGTGCTAAAACCAGCAACAGTTGCGCGTGGAGCTTTGGCGCTGTTGAACTGTTTGCTTTTGAAACCGTATTTCTTGCGTATGCGTTCCGCAGCATTCACATAATAGCTGGCATCGCGTGTGCGTCTAGCACGACGAGTGAGACCAAAATGTAACGGCTCAGCCGTTGAAAGAGAAGGAAGAAGGAGGAGGGTTAGTAGGGAAAGCGAGAGGGGAAGGGACGAGGGGACCATTGAGGGGAACAAGGAGTGAGAAGATGATCAAAAGAAAGAGAAAGGTAATAAGGCAGCCGAGGAACAAACACGCAGTCGTTCCATACAAGGGGCTATGCAACGGCTATCACTTGTTGGTGACAGAAATACAACAACACTGCTCTCCGTTCTTGACATGCTGCGACCGTGCCATATCGGCCAATTGTGGTTGAAATTACTACACTAAGAAACCCAACTCTCACGAAAACATAATTATTCAAGGACGGAAGAAAAGTGCTAAGCCTATCCGAGTCCGCAGCAGAGAACACCTCCGATGCGACGGTGATGCGCAGCAACTCATGAGTAGCGTGATCACGAAAATGTCCATCATCCGAACCTCGCCTTGTTGGTAGCTAGCGCACTGACGCGGGTCTTCCGCAAATACCTATTTGTATACGTGAACAGAGCACCGCTTATTTTCTACTACTTAAATTTTTAAATTCACTATCGGACCATGCTTGATCGATATTTGATATTGGGGACGCATTCCGAGCCACAACTTCGATCCGCCACACAGGAGGATTGAATTTCCTATACAGGTTCGTTACTCAAAATTGGGAAAAGACGACGAGACGACGGCTATAGTTTTGCACAAACCTGAGGGCCGATTTGAACAGGAGAGAGAAGCGTGACCTAACGGAGGGTCCGTTGTTACCTTGGGGCAACTTCCTCGGTGTGCAATGAAAGCATGTCGCGTGCGCATTAATAGTACTTAAATACCAACATCTTCGGAGTCGATAAGTGGTCCTGCCCGCATCTCCACATTTCGGTTCAACAATTCCAGTCCAAAATAACATCTAGAGAGGAGCCCGATGGTGTTTGATCGCGTAAGAGTAAATGTAAGGCAACTCGCAATCGCCACACAAGACTCCCTCTTCACGAAAGGAATCCAGATCTTGTAGAGAATGTAATTTTCTAGACGAGAAAAGATGTCCTTCGAGATTACCTCGTCCTTTGTTTGTATAGGCTAGCGCTCTGGTGACTCAAATCAGTAGGCGCTACGCGGCGTGCTATTCTTGAGATGCGGTGTGACCTACTCGGCGTCATGTGGGTGAGGCAACCACCATTTCAACGCAAAGCTGTGAAGAAGCTCCATGTCGCTCCTGGGCTTGGGTCCATCCTTTCAAACCATCAATCCAGCGAACAAGATAAAATCAGCGATCAGTAAGTGTTGGAAGATTTGAGACTGGAAGGACTTCATTGATTTTTAAAAGGGCGATGTAACATTGGTTGTTGCATCGTCCAGTAAATATACATGTTTTGAGGGCTGCCAAGGGCAAGGGCGGTCCGATGTACTCCATCATGAGAATCAGATTCCCGTTATTATCCATTCGCTAGTCATAGAATACTCAAAAGCACACGGTTATCGGGTAGATCAGCGAGTGTCGTGTTAAGTTTTAGATATGTTGGGAAGATTAGACTGAATCGAGTACTTGATGAAATGGAAAAGGAAGATTTTTCATCGCCCAGGACAGAGGAGAGTGGCAGGCCATGTAAATTTGATGACTTCTAGAGCAGGAGCGCTTTTATGCAGGGAATCGGTGGCGACAGTGTGGTAATAAAATTTGCACCACAGCCTATAGCACAGCACTGATGAGCGGACTAGAAGAGATTAGATGGCTTAGTAATCACGCGTCACGGATTTGTCCTCCCTCGCGTCAACTTGAACCTTGCGCTTTACGCGACTTGCACGCAACGAAACTGGTCATTTGAGGACTGCGTTATGTAGTGAACCCCTATCCGCCAACTGCGCTGATCGACGCTGTAACGATATACCCTGCACATGAACTGTAATGTAAGATTTCTTCGAGATATTTTAGAACGAACATATGACTGACCTCGCCGTCATCAGTGTACTCTACTTGTTCAGGCCCTAGTATTCTAGAATTTAATTCCTCCAATGGACTCAATTCGCCGTTATCGACCTCGTGAATGACTTGTGGGCAGTCCGGCTAGTCACCTGGGTACACACCGCCCGTAGTCAAGAATTGAGCGGCCCGCTGAGGAAGGCAGGCCGTCATTATTTCAAAGAAAACACTCACCTTAAACGTCCCAGGTTCACACCTGTGCTGGCGATCCCATGCGCTGTGCTAACGGCACAGAGAAAAATATTTCAAATCAACCATGGTGGGTTGCCGTTGGACTTACTCGTGACCATTCGGACTTCATTTTGCTAGAGAAAGGCTCCAAAACGACGAAGCAGGTCGACTCAGACAACGTTGCGCGGTCGTTCTGAGTTGATCATGAGTGAGGCTTTTTGATCGAAGTTGAACCGAAGACCACCATTTTGGGTCAATTTCTTTGTTCTCTGACTTCTTCGCCTCGTGGTTATCGATCTCACCTTTTTTGCTTACAGTGCCGTATCCGAGAAACTTGGATATGGCTTTCGTGGACAAAATACGACGATAGAGGAAGTCTACTAGTCCTTCAGCTGATTCTCCTCTAGGGCTCTCGCCAGGAGACGGACCTAGGAACGGACTTAACCCATTCTTGACGCGAATTCCTTCGAAGTCCGTCTCCCTTCACTCATAGTTCATGCGCCTTCAGCTCATGAGACCATTTATATTACATCATGAGCTGCATGGAAGCTTCAGCGAGCATGCGGTGGCGGTCTATAAAGTTCGCTGGCGGTCAGGCATGAGGTGTCAGCAATCATGTATTGCCTCTTTTTCTCTCTTGTGCTCCTGGACATAGCTCGAGGGGTCTCTGGATCAATTTTTAACGTCGCTGAACTCCAGTGGACGTTGAAGAACCAGAACGGTTCGATTCAGATTCCTGCATCTGGGCCTCCATCACAGGCGCATCTGGATCTTTTGAATGCTGGCATTATTACTGAGCCACTACTGGGCATAAATGGTTCATTTTTTCCATTTAGGCGTTTCTCTCCTAATCCGAGCGCGTTCTAGACTTTACTGAACGTTGGATTGTCACTGACAACTGGACTTACACTGCCGACCTTACGCCATTCAAACAAACGCTGGAGTTCGACGCCAGCGCGCCAGCGACAACCCTTCTCGTTCTCTACGGAATAGACACTGTTGCCAATATCGTGCGTGCTATGAACTCTGTACCTTCGTATCATAACATACCTTCATTAGACTGTCGCTGGTCATCCCGTGGCCTGGGTTAATAATGAATTCAGACAGTATACTTTTGATATTTCGGATGCCATTGCCTCGCCGTCCCCGGTCGACAACAATCTCACAATATCGCTTGAATCTGCATATCTGTATGCTTTGAATGTTAGCACTCGTCCCGATGTCGAGCAGTTAGGAAACGGAGGGGTATGTATAGTGCCTAACGTTTTCATAGTGTTTCTCTCATCTTTTGCCACCTTAGTTTGAGTATCCCGGAGTTTACCCGATGATTAGGAAAATAGCATCCGACTTTGGCTGGGATTGGGTATGTTTTAGAATAATGAATTGTACGGTAGACTTATCTTTGGTTTGTACAGGGGCCAGCATTCGTACCCGTCGGGATACACAAACCCGCATATCTTGTAACACTCTCTTCTTCAATAGGAACGTCAGCTCCACAAACCGGAACACCGCCAATATCACCTTCATCTAGCTCAGATGATGTTGTTGGCCCAATATTCGTGGATGAAGCTTCTGTCGACATTTACAAGCAAGGGCAATCCTTTTCTGTACCGCCCAATCAGCAGGCCGATTGGATCGTCAATGTCACTTTGGCACTACGCAGCGCAGCAGCTATCCCTCATTCTACACTGACGCTTTCGTTCCCTGAACTCAAGATCGCATCTAAATCGTTCACAATTTCTGGGATACCTGTCTCAACCAAAGAATCCTTCTGGATCACGGTGCTTTGGACAATCCCAGATAACATTCCTCAGCGATGGTACCCGCACAACCTGGGGACACCAACATTGTATGATTTGAATGTCGTCCTCGCAGCTCCTTCGTCAGGCAAGGCTCCCGCCGCTGATCTAGTTAACTTCGTCACGAGGACTGGCTTCCGAACAATTGAACTTGTGCAGACGGCGTACAGTCAACAAGATATTCAACAAGGTATTTGGCCAGGCGACCAGTGGCATTTCAAGATTAACGGCAACGATTTCTACGCATCTGGAACAAACATAATTCCATTCGATCCTTTCTACGCTCGCATACCAGCGGACCGCGTGCGATGGATCTTGGAGAGCGCTGTCCAGAGCGGTCAGAACATGGTTTGTCGGGAATTTCATATCAAGATAATGATAAGCGCTCACCGGAGGCTTAGCTCAGAGTGTGGGGCGGTGGAATCTACCAGCCCTCATCTTCCACCGTTGCTGGAGGTGTATACGACTTCTACTCTATTTGTGACGAACTGGGCATCATGGCATGGTCGGAGCTCATCTTTTCAGACGCTTTGTACCCAATCAACGACTTCTTGTTGGCTAACATCGAAGTTGAGGTTCGTCAGAACGTAAGGAGAGTCAATCGACACCCTAGTGTTGTCCAATGGGCGGGAGGAAACGAGATTGAAGGAATCGTTATCAGCACTAATCTTTCAGATGCCAACGGGCTTCATTATTTGAATGAGGTGCGAAATTTGTCATCTGTAGAAAAGAGCACCCAACACACCGTTGTTTTGATAGTTCGTTACCCTCTTTCAAGATTTTCTGCATGATATAGTTGTGTCAGAGACGCATTCAGTCAGTGTATTATTTGAATTCATTCAAACTGGCCCACTGACCCAGACAATCCCTGAAAGCTGCCTTACACCGACTGTTCTACGACCAAGGGCGTCCTAAGTCTTGATCCATACATCCTTAGATTCGACAACGGAACTCAAGGTGACATCTATGGGAACTCAGGTAATTCACTGTCGTACGACAAGCAAGTTTTAATTCTTGACATGCTTACTGTTGTCTGCATTAGAGCGGTACAATTACGATGCTAGTGTAGCTTTCGATTACACAACCTATCCAGTCTCAAGATTCGTGAACGAGTTTGGCTTTCATTCAATGCCATCGTTCTATTCTTGGGAGGAAGTCCTCCTTTCCCCGTCCGACTTTTCTTTCAACTCAACGGTCGTCATGTCAAGAGATCATCATCCACCCGCAGGTTCCCTTGCTTTCCCGAACCCAAACGCTCCAGAGGGGCAGGCCGAGATGACTGAAGCTGTCGAGCTCTGGCTTCCCACTCCTTCCACATCCGATTCTAATCAGACCTTTGCCCAATGGTGCTGGAGCACCCAGGTGTTCCAGACCATGACAATGGTTTCCCAAATAGCGTGGTACAGACACGGATCAGGACAGAGCGAGAACAACCTCGGTGCTCTCGTGTGGCAGCTTAACGACATATGGCAAGGTGTGAGCTGGTCTTCCATTGAGTACGATGGAAGGTGGAAGGTTCTCCAATACGGCATGACGGGGATATTCGCGCCAGTCACGATTTTCCCATTCTGGACCGCCTCGAACGAGACAATGCAGATTATGGTTATTTCAGACCGCTGGGAAGAAGTGAAAGGCTCTGCTCAGGCGACATGGTATGATTGGTTGGGCAGACCTTTGAATACGACAGTGTTTACGTTTACGACCCCAGCTCTCAATAATTCCCTACTGTTTGAAGGCCATGGTTTGACCTCCATCTTGCCAGTTGGAAGGCAAGCCGCGGATGTGTGGTTACATCTCAACGTAACGGCCAATGTTAAAGGCCAGACATTAACGAATGAACAATTCGTGAGTAGTTTGCCTGAACTTCGAAGTTGACAGACTCTAGATTGACTTGATTCCTCAGTTTACACCGACGTCTTTAGCGAATTCTAATCTAGTCGACCCCAAGATTCTTGTTACCAGAGGACAAGACCTAACGTTCACATTGTCTGCTCAAGGAGGCGTAGCGGCCTGGACTTGGATTGACCATCCCTCTGGAACGGTTGGCGTCTTCGTAGATAAAGCAACTGGCATTCCCTCCAATGGGTTCTATCTCATTCCCGGCATGGATCGTACTAGTAGGTCTCCCTGCCCATTCTTGCGTTCCTGCAGTCTCAGCAGATCATTTCTTTTTAGTCTCATTCCAGCTGAACACTGCTCTTTCGGCGGTCACTTCACCGAATCCTGCTGATTTCGTTGTTCGCTCAGTATGGAACAATACCCATCTTTGAATCTGTGTATCAATATCTCAAGTTCAACTCATGTACTATATTTCTTTGTGAAAATATT
>JABAJV010008873.1:0-14051 GCA_018854895.1 Tricholoma furcatifolium | reverse complement strand
TCACAGCACTCTGTGATCTGTGACATAGGATAAAAGTGTTCTGTTCACAGACCTCTGTGATCCGTGACCAGAACACTCGGTCGTAATAGTACAGTAATATATCCTTACACTGCTTTTCCCTCCTATTTATAAGTTCACCAATGGCTACCTACCAAGTGCCTTCAGCAGAGTACTGTACTATTTCGACTGAGTGTTCTGGTCACGCGTCACAGAGGACCAAGAACAGAACACTTTTGGTGGGTGTCACGAATCACGGTGCCAAAAACTCTCCAAAAATGTGTTCAAGACAGGTTCAGAACCCTCCGGGCCGGGCGCTCCACGCCAAAAATTACCATATATAGTATATGAGAACACATATCTTTGAGAACACCAAGTATCACATGTCACAGGCCGTGAACACTTGGTCGAAATACTACAGTATTCCACTACTTTGCTGTCATAATCCAGGCTGTCCCTGCACCTTCAAAAGTGTTCATGGACATTGAATATAGCAAATCTGAGTGTCCAGACAAGCTGTGAAGATGACTGTGTATTGATGACGCTCTCGGTGAGATTGAGGCATGAGAGTCATCTGAGAAGAGGGTCTACATGATGAGGAAGCGATGGGGGCAGGCGATCTTTTTTGTCTCCTGCCCCCTTGCCCAAAAAGTCTCAGCACGTGCTATACCGCCTGCAGCAAAAGTTTTGACTTGCATCACCTGCTAAAACAGAGAAAAATAAACCTTTAAAGTATGGCTAGACTCACCACAAACCCACACAAAGCTACCCATCTGGACTTCACATCAGATGACTATGAGGCGACCAGGGCTGCTCTGATCACTGATAACATGGACAATGACACCACCATCACGTTGCTCACAAAATCATGAGATGCTGCCAATGTGGCAGAGAAAGTAATGATTGGCAGATCCAGGCAGAGCAGGTGACAGCGGATGCCACTGTCAGGCAGGAGCAAAACTTATGGCAGGAGGCAGAGGATCAGGTGCGTCACAAGACTGAGACTGCGCAAGCCAAGGAGCGGAAGAAAAAGAGGACCAAGTATTTGGAGCTGTCAGAGGCACCCTCACCTATCACTCCACCAGAGATATTGCCAACTTACGCCACATTGCAACTGCAGAAAGGGCAGTATGTGGAGTTATGGTACTTCATCAACGAAGGGATAGCCAGTGGCCTCAAACATGCATTTACGGTCGACAAAAAAACCATGGCACAATCCATTGACAAGGATGGCACAGTGACCTGGATCTCCGCAATCACTGCAAAGGTGCTACGTGAAGCAAAGGCAGACCGTGATCTGTCTTGGGAGCAGGTCCTAGTAGCATTTCCGAGATTTATAGAGGCCATTCATGCCACGGAATGGCCTGAGCAGCACCAGAAAATGATAACAAATGATAACAAACCTTTTTACGTGCATCTCAGCCCACCTGTGTCATTACACTTTGGACGCGCTAGATTGGTGCACACTTTTGCATTATCTATGTGAGCAATGGCAAGCCTGGCACCTGTTCATTGACATGCCTGTGAGAGGTTGGAACATTGGAAAGCTCAGTGAAACACTCATATCACACACAGTGGAGACTGTAAGGGACAAGGAGTTGCTCAGGGGAGAAATGGAGCAAGAAGCAGTGGTGCGTACTTCCATTGACAATGACAGCCTAAGCTGAGGTGACGCGTGGGGTGCATGAGATGCATGAGGCAGTGTGTGAGGTGCGTGAGGCAGCACATGGGGCACGTGAGGTCTGGGAGGAGGCACATGAGGGTAGTTCCAGACGTGTTTGGCAGAGCTGGCAGTGGCACAGGCAGCACGTAGCATCTCCACAAAGCGACAGAGGTCCTCCAACCCCACTTCACACAGCAGAAGGGATGAGCTGATGCAACACAGGACAGACAAAGGGGGTCATCACAAACAGGACACAGGGTCATTTTGGAGGCGTGATGTGTCTCCCTCCCCAGGTTTTCGCAGAGGCACAGGCAGATCTCTCAGTGTCTGTGTCATCTGCCTTGGGAGACACCTGCACCCCCATCATTAAGTGCAATGTAAAACACACCTGAAATGACGAGCATGACACACTCACAACATGGGTTGACGGCACCCTCACCATGTGAGACGGGGCCTCTGTATGCCAGGACTGGCAGAGAGAAACCAGGTGCTCAATCAAGCACTTCAGGAGGTAGAACTTCTGCACCAAGTGTAGGTCCTCAAGCCACAGGCAAACAATTGTCCCAGGGCAGAGCGAGCCAAGCTTTGAGGGTGTCCGTATCGACCTGATGCATGTGCATTCAGCAGCTGGACTGGGAGACAGACATCCCTCCCTTGTGTAAGGGTTACACCTCAGTTTCCACTTTGGTTTCTCCATCCCAACACGATCTCAAACCCCACCAAATCATGTTTCAGTTACCATATTCACCAGGGAGTTCCAGGACATCGTCACAGCAGAACTCAAAAAGGAGAGGTACGCAGGCCCGTACTCCAAGGAGGACCTCAAATGCTAGCTGGGTTCCTTCCAGTCCTTGCCTTTCTCCATCATACCAAAGGCGGGGAAGCCAGGCAAGTTTAGGATCATACAGAACTTATCATTTCTGCACTCACTGTCTCGTGAGTATGACAATTCCTCCATCAACTCCTTCACAGACTCAGACACCTTCCCTTGCTCATCAGGTACCTTTGACGCCGTGGCCCTCACCATATTGTGACTGCTGCCAGGATCTCAGGCAGTGGTTCAGGATGTTGCAGAGGCATACAGGACGGTGCCCTTGCACCAGTCACAGTGGCAAGCCACAGCAGTGCACGTTGGGGAAGATCTCTTCTGCGTGGACCATTTTCTTTGCTTTGGGGCCTCACCGTTGTCTGGGGGATACAGTCATGTTGCAGACACAGCACTGGACATCATGTGCCATGAAGGCATTGGCCCAGTGTCTAAGTGGGTCGATGACTATGTCTTTTTCCACATTCAGAAGGAGTCTTGGGAGGAGTAAAACAAAAAGCATGCCGAGTGGCATGAGGACATCCTGCAAAGGAGACAACACCAGTCAGGGGACGTACATATATGGTACAGGGGCAAGGTCTTTGAAGATGGCAAGCTTGAGGAGTTCAACATTGCAGATTTGTTTATGAAGGCCTTTTTAAAATCTCTGTTCCTTTGCCTCTGTGAACTACTAGAACTGCAATAATTACCATTTCATGTAAGGAGGAGCACAATTCTGTTGAGGAAGAGTGTTGTGAGCTAATAGAGCTATACAACAAGTGAACTATTGGAGTATAGTCAAAGCACTGGAAAGGCTCAATCCTCTTTGCCTGCCTCCTCTCAATTCTTTTTATTTTCTCTTTCTTTTGTAGTACAATAACAGGTAGAAACTTATATACATTACAGACATGACAAATACTCTTGGTAACTTATACAACAACTAAAGGGTCAGTCAAATCTTACTTACACATATAGATCTTTTACTTCTGGGCATCATCAGACATTACATTAAAATTATATCTACAAGTATTATGTTGAATCATTCATAATAAAAAAAGTATTACACATCATCTTTTGCAATAAAACATGTTTGAGAAACACTAATATCAATTTTATAGGTATTCCCTATTTTTAGGAAGTGCACATATTAGCAGACATAAATACTCATTCTATACTACATAAATACTCATTCTATACTACATAAAGACTGTTCTTTAGTTGCACTATTAAAATGATATAAGTGAGTAATAGCTTACAATAGTTTGATTATTCTGGTATATTGTAAATGAAGAACTAATAATTAACTTTGTATCTGAGAAAAAAATTATATAAGCATGTCCATCAGGAGTGAATATGTTTCACCTTTTTACGAAGAGCTGCAGCATATTCAAAAAATTCCTTAGCAACATCAGGATTTTTGTAATAATGGTAAATTTCTTCAAGCTTCTCAGTAGCATATACCTGACCAGGGAGGTTGCATGCCTGTTGATAGTACTTAGCAGCATTGTGAAAAGATTCTTCAGCTGCAACAAAATGTTTTTGCTTCAACTGTACATCTCCAAGACACTGCATGTTGTTTGCTATCTCTAAAGTAGAATAGTCCTGTCTATGAAATAAGACAGAAGGTTTTAGTAACAACTGATGGTAGAACTGGGCAGCATCTTGAAAAAATGCTTCAGCTATATTAAATTGATTCTCTTGTACATTTATATGCCCAAGGTGATGCAAGATATGCGCCTGCCAAATAATATTGTTTATTTTTTTGAAAAGAGTGAGAGCATTTTGAAGAGATATTTTGGCCTCATGAAGCTTGTTCAGTTGCAAATAAACAAGTCCAAGGTGAAAAACATTGTTTGCCTCCTCCTGTTCCACATCTTGGACCTGTCCGTAGAGCTCAGCAGCATATTGAAATGATTGTTCAGCTTGTTCAAGTTTGTGCTTTTTCAAATACACATGTCCAAGTCTATTAATGTCATTTGCCTCCCATGAAACATTGTGTACTTGTTTATGAAGCTTGACTGCTTGCTTGAAAGATGCTTCAGCCAAGTCAAACTTTGTCTGATTCAAATATGCCAATCCAAGTTGATGAAGACTATTGCCCTGCCAGCCAATGTTGCAAGTTTGCTTGAAGAGATTAAAAGCATTTTCAAATTGTGCTTCAGCTGCATCTAAGTTGTTCTGAGCCACATATACAAGTCCCATCCAGTAGAGGTCTTCTGCCTCCCATCCTACATCCTGAACCTGTTTGTGAAGCTCAACAGCATTTTTGAATAATTCTTCAGCTTTATCTAGCTTGTTTGCACTCAAATACACACGTCCAAGCCTATTGTTATCATTTGCCTGCCATAACACATTGTGTATTTCTTTGTGAAGTTCTAGAGCTTGCTTAAAAGATGCTTCAGCCAAGTCAAACTTTGTCTGATTCAAATATGCCAATCCAAGTTGATGAAGACTATTGCCCTGCCAGCCAATGTTGCAAGTTTGCTTGAAGAGATTAAAAGCATTTTCAAATTGTGCTTCAGCTGCATCTAAGTTGTTCTGAGCCACATATACAAGTCCCATCCAGTAGAGGTCTTCTGCCTCCCATCCTACATCCTGAACCTGTTTGTGAAGCTCAACAGCATTTTTGAATAATTCTTCAGCTTTATCTAGCTTGTTTGCACTCAAATACACACGTCCAAGCCCATTGAGATCATGTGCCTGCCATAAAATGTTATGTGCCTTCTTGTGAAGCTCAGAAGCTTGCTTAAAGGATGCAGCAGCTAAATCAAACTTTTTCTGATTCAAAAACATCATTCCAAGTTGATGAACACTATTGCCCTGCCACAAAATATTTGAAGTTTTCCTAAAGAGATCCAGACTAGCCTTAAATTTTTTTTCAGCCTCATTCATGTTGCTTTGAGAGACACAAACAATTCCAAGATAATATATATCTTTTTCTTCTTCCAATACAGAATGAGCCTCTTGATGTAGCTTAGAAGCCCTCTTAAATAATTCTTCTGCTTTGTGTAGATTATTCTGTCTCCAATATATGACACCAACTAATCTGATATCATTTCCCTCTTTGCAAACATTATATGCCTGCCTATGAAGCTCAGCTGCATCTTCAAACAATTTTCTTGCAACATTGAACTTTTCATAAAACAAATAAACTTGTCCTAAGCCATAGTGACAATCTCCATTAACATCTGGTATATCTATGCCATATTCTATTGCAGCAGACAATACATCTTCTACTGGATTTCCCAAATATTCTGACCAAGCTGTAAACACAACTGATGCATTTGCTAGCATCAAACTGCCTTTGCCTTGCCTCCATGCCTTTATTAGGACTGTGTGTGCATTTTCAAGCTCACTTGGAATTACATCATGTCCCTCAGAAGCTGTATAATCTGAAAACTGACATAGCATCTTTATATAAAATAATATGAGGCAATCTGTAAGCTCATCTGGACATCCTAACATAGCTTGGCAATAATGATGAATAGGAGAGAGCATTTTCAGCCTAAATTTTAATCTCACTTTGACTTGATGAAGAAGTGAAACTCGCTGCAAAGTTAATAATGCTTTTCCAATGTTATAATCTGATGGCAAGCAACTTTGCAAGTCTTCCTTAGCTCTTTCACTATCAGAAAATCCATCAGGAAGAACTGAGAGCATAGCAAGAATTTTAATTGTTTTTGGTTCTGCTAGCATTTGTGGTCCATATACAGACAGATAAATAGAAGTGTCAAGATTTGAGAGCCGATGAGTTCCTCCATTCTCTAGAACACCTGACTGTGACTTTGCCCACCGATTCCACAAAGATTCTGAAGACTCATTTTTTTCTCTTACCATAGCACTCATAAGTGAAATGGCCAAAGGTATTCCATCAACTGCAATAAGAAGCTTTTCCACAAATTTGTCCATCAATTCTAAGCCACATGTGAAGAAAAACATATTCTTTGAATTATCAATAGTCAAAGGTTTCAGAGGTGCAAGAAAGGGCTTTGACCAGAATACCTTTGATGGATATTGTGTGCCTCGCATTGTAATCATAAATCCTAGAACCTGCAGCTGAAGATGAGAAAGTAAGTCCTCAAGATCTCTTCGCAAGCTCTCCTTATCCCAGATAGTTTCAAGGTTGTCAAGACAGAGAATAGAGTCTTTGGAAAATGAAGAAAGAATGGTATCAATTAAACTAGCATCACGATTTGCTAGTGGAATGTGCAGAGCATTTGCAATCTTTTCCACCAGAGATGAGAGTAATGATATTCCTTCACAAGAGACAAAGTATCGTGATGAGTACCGCTCCACGACTGCAGGATGATGCAAGATTGCAAGAGCCAAAGTTGTTTTTCCCATGCCACCTCCTCCCAAGATTGCAATACGTGCAGGAGGTTGTAGCAAAGTAGCAATAACTGCAGACAGCTGTTCATCCCTTCCAATCATGCAACCAGGCTCAGGAGGCAAGGCAGGAGTAAATAAGAAAGGTCTAAAACAAAGATAGTGAACCCTTTTGTGCAGAGAAAGACATACTATTCTCACAGTGTATTTGCTGAGGCAAATGAAGATGATGTTTCATGGATGTTGGATTGAAGCACTGGATTTGTCTAAAGCCATAATGAAGACAGAGTTCGACAAGTTGGACAAAAATACATACCTTGAACAAATCATGATCACTCATATCTAGATTGTACACATCAGATTCATGGCCACAATAATTATGCTGAGAACCCATGTAAGTGTTAATCTGAAGATAGTTTGCATTGATGTTATCCCGAATATGAGTCATACTGATATCGTGCATGCTGCCCATGGCTTCGCTCAACTCGGCAGAAGTAGTTATATGTCTTGGGCGTTTTTTCATAGGGAGCCATTGGGTCTCTCGAGGTGTACTATCATTCTACACCATTATCAACATCACGACTCTGCCTTTGTACTGCAATGAAAAGCCAACGCACATCGACAGAAAGATAAGCATCGGCACTATCAAGTGAGCCCTGGCGTCCTCGCTTTGTAGATTCTGCATTATGAGTAGACTGCTCTGGCCATATAGCATGCCAACGCTCACGATGATGATGAATCGTCAGATTTTCGCCAATATATTGATCGCCAGAGATGTGAGTCATTTCGCTATCGCGAATGTCCATCTTCTCGCAATTATCGAAGCTCATAGTACTAGTACGAGTAGATTCGCAAGAGGTTTGAGAGGGGAGGGGAGGTATCGAGGTCGATGCTGAGGTGTAAGCGGACGTGTCCTGCTTAGTCCTCGGATACTCCCACGCACAGCCATGACCGACCATATCGGAGAGGAGCGATAAGGAGCGATGGGCGTTGATTCCTGCCATCCATCTTCGCCGATTCCCTGACATCTATCAAGATATTACAGTCACGAGTTGCCATAACGCTCGAACCACAACTGTCGTCTACACGGTCAATATACTATCATTCTCTGAATCCAATCAGGTTCCTTCCCACCTTGTCATTGACTTCGTTCTACTGCTTCCGTACCACACTTTGTCAACCCAACCGTCGACATCTACCAAGCTGTATCAACTATCAAAAACGTCCTTCCATTCATCAACTCAAGTATGGACTTCACGTGTTGCCTCCAATTCTTGTAGAACACTACGCCTTCCGCTCGCTAAGTACTTGGCCAAGTACGCGGTATTGAGCGCCTTCAACCAAGAATGTGAATGGATCAATCGAGGAAGAAAAATATTGAGGAAAAGGGTTTTAGATCCAGACTTTCAAGCCATCGTGGCATTCTCAGCAACAACTCGGGTTAGAGGTTGCGCTTATCTCTGCAGTGCTGGCTCAGCGCCTGCGCACCCCTCATCATCGAGCTCTAGAAGAGTTGTTGGCTGAAAGCGGGGGTCACCTCCTATGGTACTGCTTTTAGTCGCACAAGCACGCTTTGACGTCGATATTGCTGCAAATATCTATTGTGGACGGATAAATGATGGAAGGGAAAGACTCAGAGGAGACCGTTGTCGCTGATATATGGCATATTGTGCTACAGCTCTACACCATGCCAAGGATATTCAAGGACAGGGAACAGTTCGGATGGTCGGGGGAAACCAGTAAGTTAGTTTACATGTTTGGGAACAATCCCAGAGACCATCGAGGTTAACATGTAATATTCAATGCCTCAGTTTTTCATCCTATTTTTCTATTTTTTCATCGATATGGACACCTTCCTGCATTGGCCCAGTATTTGAGTCTAATACATAGCTTTCCCTGTTGGAATCGAAACCGTATAACCTAAGACAACTGTAAGTATGCTCTACATATGGTACACGGTCAGTTAAAGTTCTGCTAGCGAGAATGTATAGTAATAAACTGAGGGTTCGTTAGCATGGTGTCTAGTATATAAGTACTTTTAATCCCTCCCACTCTGATCGTCGATCATCATTCAGCGGCACCTCAGTGGTCGCGGGACTTCCTAGACAAAACGCGCTTGTTAGCGTCTATCCCATGAAAATAGAGAATTTAAGAGGAATGGGATGGTATCGAGTTCGAATCCGAAAGCGGACACGGGCACGGAACGGGCACAGGCAAGTACGCAATACGACGCGAGGGTGATGGGACACTACCCATAGCCAAGCACGCCGACGCACATGCACCGCCAAGACCGGCGCCGCGACACACGAATCACGGAATCCCGACTCAAGAATTCCGAACCAAGAAACAAGAAACACAGGCCTGCACTCACCTATACTCGCCCTCTGCGGCGACGCTAATCTCCTCGATCTCTCCCTGGATGGTGGAGAGGGCCTTGGCCGCAGTGGAAAAGTAGAGGAGCTGTGCCTTGGCGAGCTCATTGAGGTTTCTGATAGGTTCGGGCTGTGGGCGGGCCGTGTGTTACTTAGTTTGGTGCAGTGAAAGAGCGGGAGGAAGGGAGGGAGGGGAGGGAATGGAACGTACGTTCTAGAGGACAGTTCATGAGCGTGATCGCGAGCTCTGTCTTCTGTACCAAGTCGTCTTCCGCGATCTCGACTTCGAGACGGGCCTGTTTCTGTTTCTTCGGGCTGGCGTTCTTCAATCTTATATGCCAGCTACCCATTAGCAACCCAAAGGAATTCAAACTCAGTTGTCCCAGTCGTTGTATCGACGCTTGCTCATACACGACTGGTCACGAGTCTAGTTCCTTGGTAGCTTGTACGCAACTGCCTGGGAAAAGTTGATGTCGCTAAAGTCGACGTCAATTGAGGGCAGGGCTTGAGCTTGAATAAACGACGTCATTCCAAAATCAACCTTTTCAACGAATCCACAATATCTCACGTAAGTTGCCCTTCCTCGTTTCGTCGTGCTTCGTTGACATGAATTTCAGCTTTTAAAGCTTATGACCCCATTGTGACAGAAGACGATGATTTAGACCACATTCCCGCAGACCTTGTCCATCGCTTTTGACTCTCTATCTGCACAGTGTTGGAATATACTTCAAGGACCGTGGTTGGTATCCATGAGAATCTGACAGCGACGACGAGGGCCGGGGAAAGATAGGATACTTGCGAACATTCAAAAGTCAACGATGACCTCCGACATCAAGAGCTCGCTCTCAAAATCATGGCAGCGTGTCCCGAAATCGTAGCGGGGTGCGTTCATCCATGCGCGCCATTCCCTGACACCCGCTTAGATATTGGTCAGGAGTTGCGCTAACCCTCGAACCACGACTATCATCCAATTGTATTGCCAACATGTATTTCTTCGGATCGGTTCTTTCTCAGCTGTCCCATCGTCTTCGTTCTATCTCCCCAGCACTACGCTTTACAAACCCAACCCATCCCTCCATCAACCATCATCGAAAACATCCTTCCATCCGTCAACACCAAACCAAAGTGCACTTCACCCGCGGCCTCTAATCATCCTCCGCCCTAGTACCACACTGCACAACCCTCGCACTCGCCAACTGCTTATCCAAGCATGAGCACGTATTACGCGTCTTCCGAGAATGTGAAGGAGCACCAGAGGAGTTAGATGGGCAGTGGAGCAAACGGCGGTGGGACATCGAGCGAGAGGTTCCAGACTTTCAAATCATCGTTGCATTCTCTCAGCGAAACTTCGGCGATACACCTGTCCCCGCAGTGCCAGAGTCTAGCACAAGTGCCCCGGTTGCGCGTGCCCCCCATCGCCGCCGAACCCCACACGCTCAGCGTTATTGGCGAAAGCGCGGATCGCCTGCTGTGGATGTACCAACGATGCCTACCGCCCGCGGTCGCACAAGCCCCCTCCGATGTCGGAAAACTCCTGCACAACTTTGCTACTATAGAAGGCAAGACTGAAGGCGAGGAGGTCGTTGCGGCTGATAAATGACATATCGTGCGGCAGCTTCACATCTTGAGATTACTCAAGTATAGTGAACAGTTCGGTTGGTCTGAAAAGACAGGTGATTTATCTTTTCCTGTCTTCGCCATTTACTTACTCATCGCTGAGCAGGATCAGCATCCCAAACCCCCTCGTCGTCCTTCTCAACGCCTACATAAGAATCGACATCCCCGCGATACGCAGAGCGCTGTCTAGCCTCCTGAAGCACATCCTCGCACGAAGCATCATGTTCCAAGACGACCCCGCCGAGCCCTCCCTATGACTCATCTCCCTCCCGATGTCGCGGAGAAGACAAGGCACAAAGTCGCCTGACGGCGCGCCCTTGACAGACGAAGGGGATGGCGTCATCACATTTCTGGATGACTGCGTACTCCGGTGCCTAAAGACGCTGTACCGTTACATCGAAGACCTCGATGCTCTCGAGAATCTCAGAGATGGCCCCAGCCAACGTCGAACTGAGAGGGTGGAACCTCTCCCCAACCCCTTATTAGTAATGACCGTCCTCGGACAGCTCAAAATCAAAGTGTCCAAGAAAATCGTTTCTGGATCGGACGTCCTAGCTCTTGCATCGTTCGTTCGCAAGCTTATGCGCTTGTCGAGCAAGCAGCAGGATCTTAGGTTCCTCCGTGCTGCATGCACTTGAAAAGTTCGATAAGATGCTGCGCATAGACAAGTTCTTCGCTGAATTCCCTGGGATGACGCATGCCATTCGTCGTGAGGTCGCCTTCCTCAGGTCTTCCCTGTCCCTGATGCCCCATACCTGTTCCAAGAGCGTTCCGAGCAAGTAAAGACGTTCCTGACCACTGCTGAGAACATGCCTACTCGCAAGTCGCCTAGTACCTTCATCCATGAAAAAGTCTTACTTATTCTCCTACATAGCTTCGACGAAGGAGCCATGTCGATTAACGGCGTGTGAACTTATCGATTGGATGCGTCTCTTGGAAGATGACTTAGGATCCGCTGAAATTTCCCGTGTATCCGCGATCTTCCTAAAGCTTTACCCTCCTCCCTCTTTATCCATGGTCGCAGAATTCACGGCATCGCCCGTAGAATTCCTCTGGAAAGGCCCGGACATTGTCTCTCGTTCAGTGAGAATCACATCAACAGTAGTAAGTTTCGGTTTCGTTTCCCACATGTACAAAAACACTGAATGCATACCATAGCCTCTCTTTTGATTTCCTCTTCTTGCATGGGGCCGATACCAAAATAGCCAACGCAGAGCTTCAATTCAGCTATTGCTCGCAGCTCCCTGGATCAAACACTTCTGACGAGAAGATCCTTTCAGCCCTTGACACACCGACTTCCTGGAGTCTCTCAAGCACCCCCCGCACTTCTACTTCACTTCCATTGGTTTTTCTGGAATCCATTCTTGCAACTGTCAAAACTTCTACGAAATCAGAGTTCGATTCTGAAGGAGAGCTAGTTCGAAGGCTACCTCAACTCGTTGAGCTCAATTCGCGAACACCTATGGTTTCAGAAGAGTTGGTTGCGATCACCATCCTGTCAAATCTACCTGCTTACCACGATCGCAGTCGGTGTGAAGAGGCGCTTGAAGAAACAAGCATGGCGGAAATAATCAAAGAAGCTGATTTGAAATAGTCCCAACGATGCAACCGCTGGCCCGCAGATCTTCCTATACAGCCTTTCCTGGTCCAAGATGTGTGGACTACCTCCACTCTGACCATCATCTCCGGTCTCATCTATCTCCGTACCAACATTGCGAGTCTACTAATTCGGACTCTATATTCGAAATACGATACGATTTGAGACACTGCTCTATGCCAGTTGGCGGGCCTTTGGCAATATCTCGAGGTACGTGGTATGTCGACATTGAAAAAAAAAACATCCTCTTGACATAAGTTGAACAGAACGCAGATCTCCAAGGACACCCATACGTCCTACACATACTCAAAGCCGTTTACGCCAATCCCTCACCGACATCACCCCCGTCCTCTGCCCCATCTCCAATCCGTCTTTCAACCTACACCACCCTCCTCATCAACAGCGGCATCGAATGCGCTAAAATCCTATGCAACATTTAAACATTGCCTCGACCCATATCTCCACCCCAACGTCCAGCGTCGGTGTCAAACTCGAAACATCCACACAAGGAGAATGGCGTGCGGCCATCTGCAGGTGCCTGCTACTTCTAGTGGATGATTCCGACTGTCGTAAGTCCCGTCCTTGTCCCCGCCTTAATCACCTTGAAGTTCACCACCAATGGGTCTTCTAGCAACCACACTCCCAACCTTCCCATTCGTCACACAAGCTGTTTTGTGCCTACCTATTATCCCTGTTGCTGCAGCGAACCCGAGCGTACATACCTGGCCACATGCATCCTTTAACAACAAAACTATTCGGCTTAAAGTCTCAGAAGCACAGCTCGGCGTACCACCCTCCTCCCTCTGCTCCTTCCTTGCTTCAGATCCAGAGGTCACGAACACCAACTTGAACTCCAGCGGACACAGACTATGCATATCCCACACCATTCACTCCACCTCATCTGAGTCTTCTTCCCCTGCCAGCCTGTCACGTCCTGGTTCTGGTTCGGATTCCAGGGAAGCTCTTCAAGAATGGGGTATCAACGTCGAATCTCTCTGGCGTATCTCCATTAACCTTGATGACTCTGCTTCATCTGACTTGGACCTAGAGTTGTGGGGCCCTCTCACGAGCAGGATGTTAATCTGGCGGACCATATCCGGCTCCCAGTGGAATATTGGCGTTGATGTTGGCATTGATTGTGTGTCGGAGTGGGCTAGGAGACAAGTGGTTCGCAACATGGCATCGTGACAGCACTAGTAAAAGTAATATATATTGCGTTGCCATTGGACCTCCCACTTGGATACATTACAAAATCAGGCTCGATACTGATTGTTGTGGGCCAAAATAAATAAATAATAAATAATAAAATAATAAAAAAGGAAAGATTGGCAAGAATGACCGAGGCTTCAAACAAAGATATATACAAGTGGAACGACCCAATCTTCCCCTGTAGAGCACCTCAGAAGTGATTTTTTGAGGTCAATTTTGCAAAAATCGCTCGAGCTCACGCTCGAGGCACGTGAGAAAATTTGTCACATCACCTATGCACTATCGCATTGAAAGACTTGGTGTGCACAAAAATGACACTCTTGCTACCTGAGCTGAACATCAGCCATACAAAATCAACTTCTCACAGACCCACCACTCAGTTTTTGGATTAAAGCAGACATTTTCTACTGATACATTTGTGGAATTTAGCATCTCGCTTTTTTGTGAATATGTGATTATTGCAAA
>JABAJV010008872.1:0-14072 GCA_018854895.1 Tricholoma furcatifolium | reverse complement strand
ATTTTCAAAGCACGTTCCGGGAACGTAAATTGTTGGAACGCACACGTTACGGGCGGAACGTAAAAAGTATGTAGCCCTCACGTGTGCTAGCATTCACCTTGAATTTCTGGACCATCATCTCCCTAACGTGTCCATTCACCGACGAGCTACAGCGGCCAGCTTGGTCTTATTAATTAGCACAGTTTCGTGACCCTCGTAAGGACATGTCCTGCCCCTTCCTAAGGAGCGCGTCTTCGCCAAGTCGTGGGCAGACCACAAGCTATGGCTTACATTCTGACAAATGGAAGATTTGACGTGCATGATAATGATGGTAAGACAATCGTCTTGAGTCCAGAATCTGGATAAGCAGGGATGAGGATGCTCCAAGTCATCATGCTTGTTTATTGACCAGCAGCCCATGGATCTCTGCCACTTTGATCGTCTTAGGTGTCCTCGAGCAATGCACATTAAAGGTGTATCTCACGGTGAAACACTTTCGACAAGCGCGCAGTGCGTTTAATAACATGGATTGCGCGCGGGGTATGGAATGGACGCAGAACTTCCTAATCCACGAAGTATTCTACAATTTGTTTCTTGGTCACGATGTCCCACAAGTGAGCATTTGTTTCTTGTTCCTTTTTGCTTCTCTTTAACCAATAATTGACTACAATTTCGAAATATTTATCCACACGAAGAGAAGATCTTTTCTTTCTCAAGCTGGATTACTCGTTCGTAGCATACAGTCACAAAGTGCATGCTTTGGGCCCTGTCCGCTGATCGGGATTAATTTCTGGCCCTCCCATTGCGGCATCACGGGGGGGGATCAAGTCAGGCGTTCAAGTTTGTCCAGCGGTTCCTCTAAGAGAAACTCAAGGTTCGCAACATATGCGCACTGAGGCAAGTTCCGCACCAAGAGATACGAAAAATGCGAAGGTTCTAAAGGCATCTTCGAGCAAGATGGCTTTGCTGGAGGCAGGGAAAAAATATAGTACTACTACACACGACGTCAGCCGTGACTGTCAACAGCGATTGACCTTTGAATTTTTTGTACCGTATTGTTATGGCGACCTGTACATTTGTGCTTCAATGGCTCTTTTATATTTCTTTATACTCTTTCATCTTTTTAACACATACCTTTATCCGTTTCTTTTCAGTCTTTGTGGTGTCCCAGGTCGCGTCTCGATCACGTGCGCTAATATTAGCGACCGGCGGAGTCGAAAGAACTTTGAACGCGTTCAGTTTCTGACCATCATCATCTCCCTCACACGTCCATTCACCGTCGAGCTGGACTTTTTCATTCTCTCATAAATAACGTCTATGGTCTTTACAAAGACCGACAAGTTTGATACCGCGTTCGCCAACTTCAAAAAGCAATTTCAAACCTGTAAGATTGGTTATGCTCAGAGTATGTCATTCTTTTCTAGTACCGCAGCAACATAGGCTAATATTTATTGCAGGGTTGATTGTGGCTTTATCCCGGATCGAAGGAGAAATCACCGATGCTGCTATTCATGACCAAGGTGAGCGGTGAACGGCGTGCCCGTCACTGGCTGTTAAGCTTGTTTGTGGTTTAATTTTAGTCGAAAGAGATGCGTCAGAAGATAATCTTCCGCTCGGTAAGCCCTGGAGGACTTTTATAGCAAAGGAAACTCGGAAGCTGGTTTGTAGCCTCTACTTTCTGCCCCTGACGTCAACCTGAAGAATGAAAATCTTTTCTTTCCAGGTAGAAATTGGTGTTTTAGAATCATCCGATGAAGGAAACCTCGACTCCAAGTGCGCTTCCTAGTCATGAGATTCCTCTTTTAGTCTGTGTTGAACGTGTATGCCTGATTCAGTATTCCTGATGCCCAAGCCTCGGATGATTCGCAAGCCGACATGGCTCCCGATAATTCAGATCACACCCGTCAACCTATAAAACGAGGCGCCCCAACACCTAGTGGTAGAAAACGCGGCCGCCCTCCCAAACGCCCTCATCAAGATGATAGAGAGAATGATGACGAACCTTCATCATCCTCTGCAGCAAAGGCAAAACGACGCAAGACGACAATCACAATACCGCCGACATCTCGAATAGTGGACGATCTCCAATTACAGGTATGAACTTAAAACTAACTATTAGTTGTACATGATGATAGATCGGAACGCTAATACAGGAGGAGAATCGCGCGCAGAATGAAAGTGAACAGCAAGCGCCTTTACATCCTTCTGATGTTGACGGGGAGGAGGAAGATCTGGACAGGCCTCATGAAGAGCGTAGTGAGGAGCAGCAGGCAGGGACTGAACCCTCGAGGCGGGAACCTACGGAACCGACGGATCCTTACATTGATAGGCCCCCTGCTCTAGATTCGTGCGTGACGTTGTTTGTGAGCTTCTAGCGTTTTTATTGACTTTTAATCACGCACAGAGCGACTAGACTGCCACCATCTGTCCCACGACCGAGTCCAGGAGCCGTCGATCGTCCACCATCACACAATACTGCACGAACGCCCTCAGGTTCATATATATCTCCTCTAAGCAGGCATCCAACGCCTCCGCGTTCTAATGGAGCGACACCTGAGACCTTGACAGAGCGCGGGAGAGTGGAGACCGAAGGCGGCCGTTTCGTAACCCAGGAAGGTCATGTGGAGGACCCATCTTCTCAAATACAACCAGCTGTCAGTCCATTGCCCACAACGAATGACAAGGTCAGCTGCTGGCAGCTGTTGCCTGATTTAGACTAAAGCTTCTACAGACCCTACAACGCACTCTAGCTGCGCCAGGAGCTGAGGTGCGAAGCCTTGAAGCCCAGCTTTCTGAAATTCAAACGGACTATGCTGCGGTGCAAGCGAAACTCTCGGAGCGTGACCAACAAATTTCAAATCTATCTGCTAACTTTGCTCTTCTCAAAAATGAAGCTTCTCGTAAGGGAGCTGATATAGAACGATATATCAAGCGGATTCGCCAGCTGGAAGCTTCGAGGGGAAACGAGAAGGATCTCAGCGAGCGGGACTTGGCTATCAAGACATTGAGCGCAGACCGACAAAAATCTTTGGCCGAGATGGATCTCCTGCGCAAAGCCATCAACATTCTTAAACGCGAGAAGGCGACGCTTTCCTCCCGGCTGGCCGAATCGGAGACGCAGACGCAGAAATTACGCTTTGAAATAACATCACAGAGGGAGGTCACCGAAGGCGATTTACAGGTTTTGTTTTCCACCAATAAAGAACTCGAAGGGAAAGTGGAGACCTTCCTCGTCAACATTGCGACTCTCAATCAGGAAGTTAGCGAGTTGCAGGAATCCCAGCGTTCAACGACTGCATCCCTCATTACACTTCGTGACGAGCACGCGAACGCGTTGCAACAACTTCGCGAGGTTACGGCTGTCAAGGAGTCACTTGACAAACGTATCATGTCGGTTTCGGATGATGGTTTCGTACTGAAGACTCAGCTGGATGAGGCCAGGCGCCAAGTCGCTGCGTTGACACAGGCAGTCGCTCTGAGCAACAGCAACAGCGATCGATTGGCAGAGAACCTGACTCTATCGGAGATGCAGTCGACGACACTGCGTCTAGAAATTGACTCCAAAGAAGCTACAGCCGTCGCGCTTCATTTAGAACTTGGTATTTCGAAGGAACGGGTGGATGAACTTGAGGTAAAGCTAGCAACGATGGAGTGCGAGCGGGCGGAGCTCTTGCCCGACTTGGATAAGGCGCGCGAGGAGATCTCTGTCTGGACCTTGTCCGCTTCCCAGTTAGAAGAACGTTTAGCGGCGACTACGAAGAGCTTGACGGAGGTTGAGAGCAAGGTAGCGGAGTTGCAGGCCAACCTGTCTGATGCGACCGACAAGCTCAGGACCGAAGAGGGCCGGAATCGAGACTTGGCTTCGGATGTTGAACAAAAGGAAGTTGATCTTGCGGGACTAGGACAGCTTGTATCGACTGCGGAAACTATAGCTGAGGATCTACGTGCCGCATTGGCAACCAGTCAATCAACTGCACAGGACCTTGAATCGCGGCTTTCCGATATGGAGAGCAAGCTTACAGCTGCGACATCGGCTCACACCATCGCAGTTGAAGACAAGAATACAAGGATACAGGTTTTAGAGGCTCTTGTAGAGGCTGGGAGATGCGAGATTGACAAGTTAGACCTTCGGCTGTCGTCAGCTCATTCGGAGAAAGAGGACCTTGATGCACGCATGGAGGCTCAAAACCAGGAACTGGCCGAACTTAAGGCAAAGCTCTTGGCGGAAACGCAGAGAGTATCCAACCTTGAGGCTAACCTCAATTCTACCGCCGCAAAACTGCAGGAAGCTGATGAAGAACTTGTGGAACTCAGAGACTCGAAGGCGGAGGATGAAATTACTATCGACAATCTCAAAAAAGTGATTTCGACTCATGTCAAGACTCAAACCCAATCGCTGGCGGCACTTGATTCACAGGTATGATTTTTCGTTAAATTGGAGAAACATTGAAGGGCCTAATTGCGCTGCGCGTTCCACTCAGGCCGTGTCTGCGAAGTCCTCTCCTGCTCCCAAACGTCGCTCTACTAGAACTAAGCACAAAGAACCCCCAGTTCCTTTCACGTTGACATGAGGATTTTCTGTATGGACTTTACGATTTGGTATGTTAATTAGACTTATCGATGCTGCACGATTTCTTCTACTACCTCAACAACTACATGACCATGTACCTATGTCTACCACGTATATAATTTGTACTACTCGCGACGATTCGGTCCTAACGAACGCAGAGGGCCTTGATCAATGAACACCCCCTCATGAACTGGAAAAGAACATCTATCGAAGCTTCCATCGGAGACAACGCTTGTGCAGACATGTTGGTGTGGTTGCCTACATTTGCTCACTGGGGCTGAAAGTTCCCCGAGATGCCCGTCGTTATTTAAGTGTACGTATGTATAACCTTGTGAACTGCTTGACGGTCGCCTTCCATGTGCGTGAATAGTGCGGGGGATGGGGTAAAATGATCAAGGCTCGGGAAAGGATAGGAATCTTAGGCACAATCGCAAAAAGGAGGACAAGTTTGAACGAAGCCATTTCCACTCGCAAAGACGTTCGCTGTATTTTGTACTACGATAATCTGTGAAAATCGTGAATAGCTCGACATGTCAGCAAGCAAGGAATCACTTATATTGAAGGCGCTTGGAGTGGACTTTGTTCTAAGCGATCCATACATCTCATCATTGTAACACTGTCCACAGTGTCCAGGAACAAACAAGGATGTGCCTATTGACAATGACAAGAGGCAATCATAGAGAAACGTCAACATGTATGGGGAGAAGGATTAAGGATGGCGTAGGATGTCGTCTGCTCGGAAATTAGAGTCATTCCTTAAGTTCCTCATTCTAGGCCAGCAAGCAGCGATAATTCGCAGAAAAGGCTTGAAAGGGAAACCGATGTATCGCGGTTTTACCCGACGCTTGTGATTCTCTGCGATGAACCAGAGTTGTCTGGGATGGTGTGGCGACAGGTCCGCCTGAGGAGCGAGTCACCACCAGCCAACTCCATTCTCTTGTACAGGGTGACGATGGGAGAATATGACGGGCCGACGCTGCCACGTGGGCTCCGAGAACCCTGACAACTGTTCCGTCTGGCCGAGAGCGTTCCCTCCGATTACTCCCGCGAGCGTGAGCAACCCGCTGAAGGCGACATCGCGTTGAGGAATGGCACACGTGGCCATGGTGGTTGCCACCAGAAACTCGTTAGGGATGGGCCAAGGCAACGCATCATCGCATCAAAACGCACAAGATGAGCCGCTTTTTCGACGACTAAACAAATTCAGGACAGCACCGCCAGCCTTTTGCGCTTTCAACACCACAGATGAGGTTTGGAGTTTTGTATAGTTCATAAGATTCTGTGTAACTCCTGCGGTCATACTTTTTATCAAATGCTTGAAAGTTTGATAATAAGGTTATCCCCGCATCGAGATTATCTTCCCAGATAGACACTGCCCTGGACTTGGGTTTCTGGTCACAAGTCTAAGGCACGGAGACCATTTAAATGAAGCTGACCACTGTGTTGGATCTCACTTGCTCCCGTAATTGACATTTAGGCGATGATTGTATTTCCACTGCGGACAATCATCTAGAAAATCATTCATATGGTACTGACCTTAGAAACGACAGTCCGGGATCTACGATTGCGGCACGGCCGTAAATTTGGGAAATGTACCTTGACAATCTATGCGCCTGGCTACCTCTGCCACGCCCCAAGCGACGAGATGGATTTGACGCGTTAAACTTCGATCCAGAACACCGTTTTCCTGGAATGAGGACCTCTCCTGATATCCGGTTGATTACCTTCCAACAGCCTAATTCTGACTTAAAAAGGCGCGAGGGTTCGCTATTTTCAAATCCATCCGCCGAAATGGTCTTTCGTCTGCCTACCCATCTTGACTCCTTTGTTCCACCTCCCTCCCAGCAAGCGCCGGACCAGCGCCCGTGGAGAGGTGCTCTTATCGTGAGCGGGATGAGGTCTTCAGACAGAGGCAGCAGCCAGACGATTCGGGTCACTGCCGTCGAAACTGACGGCGACAAGTACGTGTAGGATATTCCTTCCAACAGTCTCTTTCTCACAATCGTGTTTCGCAGCAGGACAGACCTCTGGCCGTCACAATTCTTCACTCAAATTACTCATCGGCCTGTCCTTAGAGACCTTCAAGCCTGGGTGAAGCGTCGCAACCCTCCTTTGTGCACTTTCATGCCTGACCGTCACCGTGACCCCAACATCAACGCGGTCAACCAGACCACCTTCCGCTCCTTATCTCGGATCCTGTTCGAGAATCAAACTGTGAGTGTGGTCCACAAAATTGACATTCAACAGAATCTGATTGTTTAAAAGATTGCCATTGCCTCTTGGGGAAGTGACGACATTCCGGGCGCAGGGATCATCATTTTCCCTGCTGAAAATTCCAGTTCTCTGCTGGTTGGCGCCCTATTTTTGACGGATACCTTTCCTGAATTCGTCACTGGCACGCCATCGCCTCACACGCCTCTGTCGCCTGCGCCAGATTCCGCGTTTGGGTCCCCGTTTCAACAGCCAATTTCATCATATGTGGCTTCTTCTCGCCACCATCACTCTGCGTCTCCACAACAGCCCTTGTCATATTCTGCAAGCCCGATAGATGACCTAGGATCGGTGCAAAGTCAGCATTACCGTTATCAGTCGCCCCGCACATATCCTACCAACCGAGCTACCCTGCCTTCTGACTCGGGCTGGCCTGACGTCAAAAATGAAGAAGATGGACATTATCATCCCGCCATCTCACCTCACGACCCTCATTATCCACGCTCTGGATAAACCAAAAACCAAAAACTCTGGATTGCCCACCTGTATCACTCGTCTCTACGCGATGATGTTTTCCGCGTCCATCACTACCCCTCTGTATCTTGAACTTCCCCTGCTGTATCGACTTACCTCTTCTTTGCTGTTATCGTTAGATGCTCTTCATTTCGCTATATTTTTAACTTTTCGGGTCATCCCCGCTGTAGCTTATTGCGACATCTTGTCTCAACTGTATCCATATCTCACCGGAATAGAACATCCATAGTTGCCTATTCTATCGCTATGAAGACACATATGAAGAATGTAAAGGTATGCCTTCATGGTTCTTTTCAACTGTCGCTAGGCGTTCTTGCCTCATCTGGCGAGGAAATAATATCATCATTCCTGCGAAGTAGAGTACCCAGAACACCTGCACCGAAGTGTCAGGACAACGTCAGATTGAAAAGCTACCCGATGTGGGAGGCTTACGATAATGAGGGCTAACCACGCGTGCTTGGCTGATTGTGGCACATGGTGGAGACCACCTAGGGCGAAGTCCCACTCGGTGTAGAGCCCATAGTGCGACTATTGTTACACATTAAATTTATGTAATGCAAGGTAGAACAATTGTCGCTGGAGTCTGTTACCTGGAATGCGGCGAGCACAAATATCACAAGACCAAGGAAGACGTGGAAGTAATTCTGTGGAGATCGGCGCCCCCGGAACGCGGGAAGCTTGATAAAGTGGATGAACGCGCCAAGCAGAAGCTGCACGACGTAGAGAATCAAAAGCGCGAGGCCCGTTTTCTGATGTGTGTCGACGAACTGTCCCATGTTCAGCGTCACCGCAGTCTGGTGACCTTTGTACCACCCAGCATAGATGACCGGCCCGGAAATGAGAAATTGGATGATGAAATGCGCGGTCCACCACCTCAGTGATTAATTTGTGAGCACGCGTCCCTACAGTCGCTAGAAGACGATGATCAATTCACCTCGTGGAAAACGTTCGGGCGAACCTGGCCACTAGGGCACCGATAGGGAGAAGAATGAGGAAGCCTGTCGTGCACAGAATGGCATGTGTTTTGGCCGTCTTCTCTAGCGGCGTCAAAGGAAAGGAGATCGTAGGTATGTCCGACATGAAGGAAGGTGGGGTGACAATGAGATGGAATCATCTAACAACAATTTATAAACAGGCTTGACAGGTGTATCTGTGAAAACAATGTCGCTCAATCAGTGAGTTAGAATTATAACGGAGAGGATTGGCTGCTAACTATGAAGTTGGAACGTTTTCCCATCTATGGTATTGGATGTGTCAGTCAAGGCCAAAACTGGGGCGAAACTCCCACCCCGGGCTCATACATGCCATATGAATCACTCCAAAGTTCGACCACAATTCCCTCTAATTCCACAGATGTGATGGGATAAAACTCTGGAATGTGATACACGAAGTACATGACATGATTAATGAATAAAACAAGAGCAATAATGAACCAGAAAATATGGTCTTCGAAAGATACATAACCTACTCAACGTCCACTGTTTGGACAAAGGACAGGACCCAGTCCTCCTCATCACCACTTTCTGATGTCGTCCCTTCCTGTTTCTGCTTCTTCGGGGGAGTGACATTCTCATCGCCTCCATCCAAATGGCGCTTGGCCTTGCTTGGACTTCCGCCACCTGCGTTTGTGAGCTCAATGCCAAACTCACTTGCCTGACGCAAGACGCCAAACTCGTCCATCTCAAACTGCTTGGCTTTCGGCCCCCTAGTGGTATCTTCATCGACATCCATATCCCGGTTCTCGTTGGGGACAGCTTTCGACTTTTTGTGCTTCCTCGACTTCCTCGGCGACGGCACAAACACTCGGTTGTTCTTAACGGCCCATTCAATTTCAATGATTCTGTCACGCGGGAGACAATCGAGTCAGTCAGAGACTTTTTTCGTGGGATAGTGTACAGAGGAAGACATGAATAACGAAAAGTATCCACCTTTCCTTGAGTTTGATGTTGTCGGGTACGTAGCTTTCCGCCTTGCGATAGAGATCCAAGGCAACTTGGAGGTCGCCCCTGAGAACCGGTAAGTAAAATATCAACAAGTCGTCATGATGATTACACACTTTTCGGAATGGGCACGGGCGAGGGCCACATATGCGCGGCCTGTCTTCTTCTTCGAAACAGGGGAAAGAACATCGGCAAGCTGAGTCTCTTTGTTTCCACGTTCACTGAAAAGAAGCACGTTAATGAGATGATTCCGCGTGATGACAGGAATCAACGGATGATCTTACTATTTGCGCTCGAGTTCCTGCAGTCGAGCCTTGAGCTCATCGTCCAGATCTCTGTGGCGCTTAAGGAGAGGCGTGAGAACACCTGCAGGAAGCGAGCCTTTCTTGCTGGGCGACCGTGACAGTGCGGAGTCTGGGCTCGTCATCCGTTGCTGCGCCTCCAGTTCCTGTTCCCGTGCGCGTCGTTCCTGCTCCTCCAGCTCGCGTTGCCTCTCGCGTTCCGCAAGCCGCCTGGTGACTTCTGCCTCCACAGCCCTTGAGATCTGGAGTAACGGTTCATTAGTTTAGCATCGCATGTGGAGTGGAGTTAGAGTATATCAATAAATAGACTTACGCGCTCATCAATCTCCTTCTCCGTTAAGCCAAGTGTCATGCTACTGGATCGGTCCGAATATTCTTCTTCTTGGATCCTCTCGACAAACGTCTTTCGCCCTGCTGCGCCGGGGAACGTGAAAGGCTGGTACCCGCCTGCAATAGACGGGCGAGACATCCGTGCCACGGGGACCATGGATTTCCGGGACTTTCTTGGGCCAGGGCCTGCGCCAGGACCAGGACCAGGAGCAACACTCGAACCTGAACCAGCCGTCGAACCAGCCGTCGAAATAGGCTGGAGGATTGCGGGTGCAGGTTTACCGGGGGGCGGTTGTATCGCGACGGCCGCGAAGTGAGGTTTAGGCACTGGCCGATTATCTGAAATAGTGTTAGAATTGTTTGATGACAGAGAAGGGCCAACGACATACCCCGCTCGTTGATGACAGGCTTGTTTTCAATGTTTTTGGTCCGTACGGCGAAGCTGGTTGGTAAGTGCTTGGTTAGAAGGACTATCTCACTATCTATGGTTATTGGCAGAGCCTTACTTGAGTGTGTTCAGGGTATCTTGACGGAATTTCGTGCCGGGCGCTAGGTTGCATATGAGTAGACCAATCGACGTTCCGCCCAACGCGTCTTGCAGAATCCTAGTAAGCTTCGAGTTCCGATAGGGTATACGTGACTGGAAGACAAAGGGTAAGCGAGTAATTCTAGGTTGGCGACGCGTTCATTCGAAAGCTGGACTTACAGCGCCGGAGTTGAGGGCATGCACGACCTGCCCGAGGACGCTGAGCGACTTGTTGATCGCGGCGGATTCGGCCATTCGTGAGGGGTCGTTTCCAGTTAGTTTGTTATTTTCAGAGCCAGCTAGATCGACCAGGTTGATTTTCCCGGTGAGTGCTAGGGAGGAAGGCGTTAGAAACGAAGAAAAAAAATCGTACTTCGCAATGCAGGTCACGTACTCTTATTCTCGATAGGATCATACATACGTGCTTCTATTGTCAAGACAGCATGAGAGCGAGACGAAGCACGGTTCAGGTTTGTTGAGCCTACGGAGCGGTGCTTCGTGGCTTGGCTATATGATCCATTAATCAAAGATACATAGCCATAGACAAGTATTCGCAACATACTTGTATATAGCATCGAATTCTTCGACGCTTGAAATGGGTTCAGAAGTCAAGTTGGCGACGAAGACCATGCCGGCATCGTTTTCGCGTACTGGTAGCTTTGGCGCCTGCAAGACCGGTTAGCACTGTGAAAGGATGCAAGCGAGTAGACTCACGTTCTCCCTGGTCACAAGAAGGTCGTATACTTCGTCCTTGTAAATTTCCATGTAAGAGACAAACAAGGAGACTTGGTGGCTAGTTATGCATTGTTTCCTATCGAATATAGCCTAGGACGCGTCACAATCATGGGAAATGAAGTGAAAGATGGCTGTGCTCACTCGTATTGTCCGTGGAATGACGCCTGGCTCGGCCTTTGTTCCTTGCATCGTATGGGTTTTTCCTGACGAAGTAACACCATAGGCAAAAATTGTGACGGTCTGTTTTCACGGATCACTATGGTGCGTGAAAAAACAGCAAGGTTTACACGCTCACCACTCCTGAGTAGACAACATCAATCATTGGTTGAACGTCATTCATAAATATTTCTTCTTGGTTCGAATTCTCGTCGTAACAGCTGGAAAAACTAACGGAAGGGTAAATATTGCTTTTTCGAAAAAGAAAAAGTCAACGCACGGAAATTTGAACACCTGCGTGGGGTCCCTAGGATTGGTTACACTGATCATACTGCCGCTGGCCTCACGTAAGACCTGGACAGATTGGTCGTCAATTTCGCCCACTATCCGTGGTCGCAGTCGTGCTACAATCTTGATTCTAGCGGTCGCCATGGCGGAAGGGTGGGGAAGAGGGAAGGGCGATGTTGTGGACGGGTGGTTCAACGGCAACCCGTAACAAAGTTGAACTTCAACACGCCGCAACGCGAACGACAAAGGTCACGTGATCGCGGATGTTGCCGAGGCGATTGTGGGAGCTTGTGGGTCCCGGTCATATTATGATTGTAGGCCCCTTGTCATTTGGATTTTCGAGCAAGATAATCAGAAAAATGCCAGTATGCCTTCTTCAGGCCTTCTTTAAAATGAAAATTTGTCAAATCGTGAATGTACTTCTGAAATAACGCAGCTCGGAAGCAATCTCCCCCGGCCCGCGCGTATCTTATATGATAATATTCTGCTCACTAGCTCACATATGTAAGTAAATATAAGGTAGAGGGGGAAGTGTAAGTGCTCGAGGCCGAAGTTTGGCTGCCAGGGCGCTGTAAGTGACAGTGGTAGTCTGACCACGAAATTTTGGATATTACACCCCACCGCGTCTCAATCAACCATCGCGACGTTTGCTTTTTGACCACTGCCCGAACCTTCTTCCAAATTCGTAGTTTGTCCATGGAGAGAGCGAGGGAGGAGTGAATTCTGGTGCATCTGGATGAGTGAGGAAGAGAAATTGGAGCCAGTCAGCTGCTGGGAGGCGGATGTAAGCTTTGTAGGAGATCAGATATGGTCTCTGGGGTGTTTGGGATGGAACGTAGAGTGGAGAAGGTGCTGTATATGATGGTGATAAAACTGCCGTTGGCAGAGGCGAAATTATGTGGGCGCTGCGGGGAGACGGCGATGCATTTCCTCTGTCTTGGTGAATTCTGCGTACTGTGCCATTAATACAGTATGTATTTTCGGGCGTCCTGATCATCATGCTTATTTCTGCATCCTTCATGTCAATCCACGACATCCATGGCGGGTGCAGTCCCCGCCGATGGCGCCAGGCTCAACACGACGAGGTTGAGGCTCAGATGGTGATACTCCGCGACCGAGTCCGAACAGCTCGCTGCTGCTGCCCTGGCCGTGGTTGCAGTAGGGATATCGACATATGACCTACTGCCGCTACCGCTCGCCACGGTGGTCGCGGTCGCGACTGAGAACCAGGAATACCGAGAGTCTTTGAAGATGCCGCCGAACCAGTCTGCGTTGTCGGACGTTATCGTGCGGGTAGTTGAAGGGCAGAGGGTAAGAATTGCGTTGGATGCGTCGAAGGATGCGGAGGAGGGAGGGAAGAGTGGGCTAGACAAGGCTAAAACCTCGGACGAAAAAGGGCACATGATACGATGAGGGTGGACCTCATCAGAGTTTAGTCTGATCTCCTACTCCCAACTTAATGACAACAGGTGGGGACGACCAAATGCTGAGGGTAGAAAAGTCGTGAAATCTATCGATATTATCGAAGACGACTATGGGCGGGCGCAAAGGGACTGCTAGCCCGTTGGGCCGGCGGTGGCGCTGGGGGAAAAGTTCTGGGACCTGCGAGTCGGTGGGCGCTTAAAAACTTTGAAGAGGGCAGAGGTAAAGCCACGCACCTGATTAGGCACATCGTAACAGCATACACACTCTTCACATACTGCAGCATCCAGCTCGCACCCCGCTTTGCCACGAGCTCCCAACTCAAGATTCGGTTCTCAGCGCTAAATACATATTCGCAGTGAAAATGTCCACCCCGGCCCCGTGCATCTTCTCGCCGAGAAAGTACTTCTGTAGGGGCCCCTCACCAGTGACGGGGGCGTTCTGGAGCGCGATGTACCGGTAGGCGGAGAACGCACCGGGGAGGACAGATGTGTAGCCGAATATCAATTTGCTGGGGGCGGGGGGTGAGGCCGAGGGTCAACGGAGGAGGGAAGATGAAAAAATACGTACAGAGGTTTATCGAGTATGGCAACAGGGATCGGCCAGCTTCATTTCGCTTCGGCGCTATCACTGCCATCATTGATCCATGCCAAACAATCCACGGGCCGAAAACTCAGATATCGATATCGATAGACGACGTCGAGAAATGCAAGGTCGCAGCATCCGTAATTATCCCTACAACACTGTTTTTTGTTTATACCTAAGCTGTACTTATCTTGCAACTTTTCAATCCAAAATCTGTGTTAACAATACTCCTGTATAGGTTTGGTATAGGTCTCTCCCACCAGGTGCTGCTACTTGCCACGCTTCAGGAATGTTTCGGAGGCTTTTGTTGCAAATAGTAGCACATGGCTGGATCTGGCATGGGTGGGTTAGAGAAAATAACTAATAACTGCATAGAGAACGTACTTTTCGTGTAGGCCAAGACCGAGTAGCAGGAGAAGAAGTTTTGAGGCGACGAGAGAAATCATCACAATCAGCTTCTACATGGCATCGAAACGAGAACATAAAGCCTCCTC
>JABAJV010008871.1:0-14094 GCA_018854895.1 Tricholoma furcatifolium | reverse complement strand
GAAGCTCGAGCATAGGCTCACCAGTGTCCTATTTCATGCGTCATGGGTTAAGTACGAACGCGATACGCTTTAATTCCACCTTAGCTCCTCGATTTGGACGGAATTTGTCCCTAAACTTCTGGCGGCAGCCACTGCTCAAACAGCCTGGTTGAAGAAAATCGAGATCTGTCAAACCTTCTAGCTCATTTTTATTGCTCTACACGCGTGCTGCATTATTCTCATCTTAAAATGTTCCAACTGTTGCTCCCTTGGATCTCCTCAAGATCGGCAGGTTTGCCAGGGTCCACCTCTTGTTCATGAACGTTTGTGCACGCTGCCCTGGATGGCTTGCCAGCGCCCCCACCTCCTAGTCGTCAGCCTCGCCAATTATCCCTATGGGAAATAAGAGCAGTCCCCTAACGGCTCGGAGACACCAAAGTTTTTATCCCGAGGAATGCGCAAGAAACGAAGAGATGCCCAATGCCTGACAGTGCGGCATTGACAGGCGCAGTCCTGATTAATGTTCTTACCCATCCCCGCCGTTGTCAATAAATTCAGCAGCCTTTGAATGAGGCTGTTCATTGCTACAGAATGCATCTCTTGTTACACATCCCTTTTTTTCTTGCGCTCTTACTTCCAACGCCCGGTTACGCTACTCCTCTTGGTAGCACATACTCTACGGCAAAAACCATCGTCCATGACAGACGCAGTGAAGGGTCCTCCTTCTTCCGGCCTGTCCGGCGTTTACCACCTAGCACACGTCTTCCACCACTCCGGATTGCGCTGAAGCAAAATGACCTATCCCTCCTTCCCGAGGCGCTTCTCGCTGTATCAGATCCCGCAAGCGCAGAGTATGGAAAGCACTGGACGCCGGATCGCGTTATGGCCATGTTTTCACCTCCTCAGGAGGCAGTACATGCCGTGCTGGAGTGGTTAGAAGGCGAACAGGTTAGCAGAGAAAGGATTCGTCTTGACCGTGGTGGAACGTGGATCGAAGTGGCGGGAGTGAATGTGAAGGAGGTTGAGAGGCTCCTTAAGACCAAGTACTATTTGTTTCGACGCGATAGTGTGAATGAAGATGGGCAGCAGCATTACGGTATGCGTTTACTATCACCGTGAAGGGAGTGTACTGAAAGTTTGCCTGTATCCTATGCATATGATAGCCTGTGAAGAATACCTACTTCCTCAAAACATTTCAGACTTGGTAGACTTTGTGACACCTGCTGTCGACATGAATCTTTACATTGATGAGTCGTCTGCTGGCACCAAACGAGCAGAACCGATCGGCTTGGAATCATCTCAAGACCGACAGCGGCACCATGTTAAGAGAGCGGTGAACGGCACGACGGGGTGCGATGAGGCGGTGACGCCAGAATGCTTGAGGACCCTGTACAATATGTCGTCATACACTCCTCAAGCCACAAGTCACAACAGCGTAGGAATTGGTCAGTCTCCATGATAAATTCCGCGTGCTCCTCTCTCACTCGTACGCGCTCCACAGCCAATTACTACTCCAACATATACCTCCAATCCGATCTGGACTCTTTTTTCCGGAATTACTCTCCATCTTTGGTCGGTAAATCTCCAGAGCTCGTGTCAATAGACGGAGGTCAGCTGCAGTCCTCGCTTATTGTTGCATGTCTGCTGAACTCTTAACAGGGAGTCTAGAACAAGATGCGAATACAGATGGCGGAGAAGCTGGGTGGATTCTCCAGTATACCATGACTCTCGTGCAGCCTCAACCTGTTCAGCTTCTTCAGATCGGGAACTCCCTAATACGTACGCTCTGTTCGCGCCATAGCCGCCAACTCCGTCCACTCATTTTTTTTAAAAATAATTTAGCTGAATTTCGCACAGCAAACGAATGGCTGGACGCCGTTGATGCGTCGTACTGCACAGCCAAAGGTGGAGACGACATAACCTACGACCCGACGCTTCCCAACCCTCTTCCTGGGGGTTACAATGCACATTCTTGTGGAACCGTAACCGCACCGTATGTTGTAAGCAACTCACAGGCAGACTATGAGCATCGCTTTCCTCAGTTCTATTTGGAGCGCCAGTGCGCTGAATTCGGGAAGCTAGGGTTAATGGGCATTACCGTCCTTTACGCTGCTGGAAACACTGGCGTGAGCGGGGTGCAAAGCGGATATTGTCTCGACGAAAATGGTACGCGTTCCTTCTACTATTGCCCACTTCGTGTGTTCGTTCCTCCCCCCCTTCGCCTCGTGATTCACGTCTGCCTATCCCCTTGGGCTTCTTCTGTCGTTCGTACCTGGCTCTGAGGGCGGATACAGCTCTTTTGGTGACGGGCATTCAGCTCTACTTACACCGCTTCATTTCCGTATGCTTCTGTTCTTTTCTATTGTCTAACTTGTGGGCAATCCAGGGACGATGAACCCGAACGCCACGCACTTTGCACCGTCGTGGCCTGCGTCGTGTCCGTGGGTTACGGCCGTCGGGGGGACACAGGTCATGACCGGGGCGGAAGCTGTTCCTGGCAGTGAAGAGGTCTGGAACCAAGAGGTCATTCCTGGATTCTTCGAGTCTGGGGGAGGCGGGTTTAGTAACCGTTTTCCAGCCCCGGCGTACCAGAAACAGACGGTGGAGAACTATCTGAAGGGGCTGAAGAAGAGCGATCCGAAAAAGCTGGGGCTGTTCAACACCAGTGGGGTATGTGCAGTCACCTTCTGCTGTCACTTCATTCTGGAACGAATTGAACATGTGTCTAATAGCGTGCCTACCCTGATCTGAGCGCAAACGCGTAAGCGGCTTTCGCGTACATGCATGGTATGGTTCTAGGCGTGCTGACTTTTGGGGTGGTTCTGCTTTGGGGTCTCAATAGGAACTCGTTTGTTACCGTCGACAATGGTTCAGTCGTGCTCAGCAGTGGAACTTCCGGAGCAGTACCTACCGTCGCTTCCATCATTACTCTCGTTAACGACGCACGACTCGCGGCTGGAAAGAAACCTGTAGGATTTATTAACCCAGCAGTATGTACATGTCATTTATTCAGGGATTTCTTGACTGGAGAGGAAACGGATAGATTTATTCGCCAGCCTTTGCTGATGCGTTTAATGATATTACGAATGGGACCAGCCAAGGATGTAGAGGCCGTGAGCTGCCAGTCCATGAGAAGTGTTATGGTGTGTGCTAACTTCTGCGCTGAATTCTAGTGCGTGGCGAAGGTGGAGGAGGATTCAAAGCGTGAGTTTCCACACGGATCTTACACCACCTGAATTGTACTGACATCGGGAGCTAGGGTCATGGGATGGGACCATGCTACAGGTACATTCGGTATTGCTCTGACTCAGTTTCATTGAACATTGACATCCTCCGGCAGGGGTCGGCACACCAAATCTTGGAAAGCTTCTTGAGAAATGGTTGTCACTCCCCTAAAAACGTTGAATCTGAGCTCTACATCGATGTTCCGCCAACATGGCGCAATTAGAGCTCTTAGAAAGCTTATGGAGAAACTATTGACACTGCCTTCAACGTTGGATTGGATTTTAGTACCGATGCCCCGCCGACATGGCGCAATTCTATCCTTAAAGAGTAGTAGATCTGCCTTGTCCTGCCCTGTAAAGTATTCAATACAATCTCACATTAAAAACACTACAAGGCGGGCATCAAGCGCACGACCTTGCCCTCATTCTTCGCATGCACCACAAGCCGTTTCAGAATCTCCGAGTTCGTCCACCGCTCCGGGGGTGTCTTCTTCCCCGTGGCCCAGTAATAGATATCCCAGTCCGCTTCATCCAGTAGCTGATGCCCGTCAGTCAGTCAAGAAGAGCCACTACGCCAAGAAGGAAAAAAGTGATGCACTCACCCGATCGTACTCCTTCAATTCCCCTTCGGTCATTGTGCTCAAGTTATCCCGTGCGAACGTGCTCAGCAGGAGATCGCTCTCCAGGGTCCCTCGTTTACGTGACTGGTACACGAGACGCGCGCGAAGGGTGTCTATGGGCTCGTTTGGGCGAGCTAGCCGAGCCGGGGGGACATTGGCTTCCGCTTCTGGCGTTGTGGTCTTTGCGAGGTGTTCTGGCGTTCCAGGCAGCGGCCACGGGTCAGCACGGCGATACGGGGTCAATGAGAAACGCCTGCATGCGATTAGACGCCGGCTGGAGCTGAGAGTGCAGCGGTGGAGGCTTTGCAGCATGACGGGTCACGGAGGTAAGTAAAGAAATCCGTTAATCCAAACAGGGACAATTTCAATTTGAGTGTCCGCGACTTCTTACAGGACTTCTACTTTTTAGATATTTCCTCAACTTTCGATTCATTATTCAAACACCGGCCATTGGTGGGAATTGTAGGCATACTACACTTCGACGAGGTTGCCATCATAAGCTAGAAGTACATTTGGCATTACTACTGTTACAGAATTCGTTCGAACCTTAAACGTTTGCACTTTCCTCTTTCTTCACGGCGAAACTCCAAGAACCTCAGGAATGTCCGTCTTCTCCGCTGTAGGAGGGGCAGCAGCAGTACCTTGTTTGGCCACCTTATCGTAACTCTTCGCATACTCGGGGCTCTTCGTATACACGACGTCGCTTCCCAGTGCTTTAGCACGCTGTGGCGTGGGCTGTTCCAGCCGACCACGAATGTCGCTCGAGTTCGGCGACGGCTGGTAATTCGCCACCGTCGTGCGATGGTCCATGTGCTGCCTCACAGGTCCAGGGAGCGGGCTCGCGCGACGCTGCTGGCGCGCGAGGGGGACCTCGGCGGCGCCTGGAACAGGGTTGGCCAGGCCACGCGAGGCAACGTGGGCAAGAAGGTACTCGTCTGCGGGAAGATAACGATTAGATCAGACAAAGGTCCATTAATTAATTCGGTTTCGTGAGTCAGACGCACAATGGGGAAGATCGCCGCGCTCAGCTTTCTTAGCTTGCATGCGGCGAAGGTTCCAATAGAAACCGCCGAGGCTCGCGGCGACGATTGAGCCCCCAAAGAGCACAGTCTTGGTGTAAAGATTAGCTGATCTACCTAGGTTACATACAGTACGCAGCCACTCACCTGACCGGCGCTCATAGTCGGGACTCTTGGCGCTCCCTTGGGAACGTTAGCCATGTTTGCAAAATTTGAGGGATGTGTTTCGATGGAGATGGGGGTGTGGACGAATATATAACAACAAGATTCTCACGAGAGACCAGAGTTAAAATTAAAAATGAATCTATGTAGGCGCTGGGAATGTCTCGGCGTCTAGACGCGTCTGAGACACTGGGTACGCATCACATCATGTGATGTGCTGCTCGTCGCGTACTCAGAGTTACTACTCAGCCAAGGCTAGTCGCGCTTGGTTGGCTCAGCGGGTGGTGCCTGAGATGGCGTGGTAGCTACAAAGGCAAAGGATTTTGGATATCAGCTCCGACTCGGGATAAGCAAACGGAAATTACAAGGAAATTGCACATACAGGCCCGATACTCGTCAAGGTCCATTCTCCTCTTTCCCGCTATGTTCCGTTTCGCGAAGTAAAAAGTGACGCCTGCCACCAGAAGGACAGCCGTGAACCCGGCGCCCTGTAATAAAAAATAGCGATTTGAAATCACGCACAAAGAGGCGTAGTAAGAGAAAAGCGCCCTCACCATGCGTTTCGGTGTATCTAGCCTAACATTGAGGGCCATGGGGTGGCGAATGAATTTTAGAGAAAGTTCGGTTCGTGGTCCGTTGCGACGACCTCTGGTTCCAGACTTCGGGCACAAGAGTCGGTCCGGAATTCGAATGGATGGCAAATGCAAAAAGGAACAGCGTATTACAAATTCCGTATTTGTCGATATTTTTTCCTGCGCGACCGGCCGATTCCATATTCATACCATCGGCGCAGCGCGCAAGTGCATGATCCCGTATTAACGAAGGCTTGGATATCCTTCATTCACAGCAGCAGATTCTGCCAAGGCGTAGGCGCCCTCGTTTCGCACTTACGTTTGTTTCTATAAATTGTAAATCCGCGTCAAACGGCACCAATGGGCTGCGCACGGCACAGTAAAAGTCCCAAGTTGAAGCTGAACAAAGCCGAGATATTACCTGTTTTTTTCGTGTGCTTTTGCTAAACAGCGTACCTAAATTGACGAGCTCCGCGCGCTTTGTCAATATTTTTTTCCCAGAAAATGTTCACTGCCTCCGGCGACTGAGCACGGCGCCGGGCCGTGTAAACTAATCTTCACTTCATAAAACGTCTCAAGAGTTGCTCATGGGACCGTCAATTAGATAGCAGGACTACCTAAATATTACGTTGTGTCTAGGAGAAAGAATCTGGAAGCTCGCGTTGCCTCAAGTTAGCTAGTTACACCTTTAGACGCGTCGTGTGGAAACCGCGGCAGAACGGTCGCGTATCCATGGAACATGTACCAACCAGGAACGGGTATGGGACTATCCATTCCTAAGAATGAGGATTGTAAACCTGCCGAGACAGGACCATGTGTGGATAGACGAGCATTGGCGAAGCTAGAATAGCGGACTTATCGATGGGAGGTCAGCTGGTTTTGCAGGGCGAGATTGGGCCAGAGAGACTTGAGAGTGAAGGCATCGATATCATCACGATGAGTTGAAGTCTGCACGATAATATCATCTCAGTGGTCACACCAAGCTGCGTGAGCCAGACACGTTCCCGAGGGACAAGTGGGAAAATTGTGGATGATTGATGACGTCGTTGTCTCGGTAACCGTTGTGCTGGGTGTATATGTCTATATCCAGACATGTATAAGCCGTAGCCGAACCGGAAACGAGCGGTTCGTAGGTGTGTAGCCCCAAGAGACCTCACGCTCAGCACGAGTTGTGCTGGATGACGGGGAGTACAATGGAGGAGACGCAAAGACCAGGAGATGGGCAGCCTCGTGTACAAGGGATGGGTGTGAGGGAGATCCGATAATCTGGCAGGCAGATCTATGTAACCCCAAAAAGGCAATGGGGAGGAAGTTATGTCATTAGATGGATTTAGATTGAATTTTGTTGGTTGTGATTTTTTAGCTTCACGGACGGGATGCGCCGCTGTATGTCATGCATATATAACCCATCTCCCGGTACCACTTTGCCCCTCCATCCACCTAGTCGCCCCCCTCATCTCCCCCCATCCACAAACAATGCCTGGCGTCGTAATCGGAAACTCAACACGCATCTGGGAACTCAACGTTCACTTTGCTACCAACAGCCAATGCTGTGTCTGGGATCAACGAAGTAAATGCGTCGACATTTGGGAGTGTGTCAGAGATCGTGAGTTTCTTTTTCCTTTCATCTTTTTCGTTCTGGTCCACTAATCGCCTACATATCCTCCAGATGATTCCAACCCTTCCAACTCGGTTTGTCTACATTTTTTTTTTCTTTTTTTCACCGTTATCTGACTCATATATCCAGCCACCAAACAACAACTACTGGCGATTTATTGCACGCAGATGAGACCCAAGTGGATCCCTGGTCATCTAGCACCACCTTCCGCTGCCACTCGCCTCGCACACGCATCTCCATCTATTTATGCGCCCTCGTCTCTGCTACGCACCCGCCGTACGCCTGCTCGCCCCACCCATCCTCCGAGCCCCCGTACACCATCGCCCTGTCCCGCCTCGCGTTGACCTGACACCGACTGTCATGCCATTACACTATGTTGCTCTGCGAAGCCCTCTTCTCGTTTGCACACGCACACATACACATATGCGGACGGCTGGTATCTTTACTCAAAAGCCCCGAGTTGCGACCGCTGGTCGGTCCTCGGCCATTATGGACTGACTGGCCCAGCCTGCCATTCAATTCATACCCCGCGAATAGAGGAGAGCCTCGTATCTGACTCTTTCCATATCAAAGCTGCACATTCACACGTCTCTTTTTTTGCATCGCCATTTATATTGGGTTCCTGTCTTGCTTTTACTCCTCTGCCGTTTTTATTTCTCCTCGCTAGTCTACCCTTTACCCCCGAGATAGCTATAGGATTTATCGACCTTATCTATTCTCTTTGCTTGATACCAGTAGAACGCTCTAGTCAGCTCTAGTCGCATACATATAATCTCTCTCTCTCTCTGTCTGCTTGCATACACATCACAGTCACATTGCATCACTCATAATATTACTGTCTTCTTCCTTTAAACGCCGCCGCCGTGTGGGCATTGTGTTGAAGAAGTAAATGACGCAGACATGACGTCACTGAATCCGTGCGATCGCCCATAACGACACTACGGGCTCCGCCAATCCTCTGGGTGCCATTCACCCGAACGAGGCTTCAATTGATTGCAGGGATTACGGTAGATATTCAATCGTCATTCCAAGGTTGGCTGTGAGCACACGAGCGCTGTCCTAGTGAAACGACACCTCGTAACTAGGCTCGGTTCGCCGGCAACTCTATCGTCCTCCGATTCTCTTTCTGCTGCACTCGCGCTTTTGAAAATTGAAATGACTTTCATACCGACCCTAGGACCCTTGGTTTTTTCAGGTAATTTTTACCGTTCCAGGACCAGCCATGTACGTGGCGGAAACTGCGCGCCGATGCCGGTGCTCTCTTACTTACGCGTGAAGCTTGAAGCTCGAATGCGGGTGTTGGGAGGTGGTTATGGAGCAGTATAGCACTCGGATGACGCGCTTCGCTGGGCATCATCATCTTACATGAATGCCATGCCTGCCATTCTAATAGAAGAGAAGGCGAACCCTATACAGAGCTATTTCTGAACCTAGTTCAAAGCTGACGTGCAAGATGCGTCTACTATTCAATATTCAATGAGCACCCCAAAACCACGGCCATCTCGCCCAGCACTTCGATGCCGGCGGTTCGTATAGATCGGCGCAATCCGCGAAGGGTGATATTAAATGACGTTGACTACGCTTGCTCCTGTCTCTTATACATACATACTGCCCTCAAAGAAGAAAATGCGTGTCTGGATCTGAGAATGTATATGCAACGTTAGCGCGACGCGCATGTTTTCGATTTTCACTCGGGACAGGGACTTGGCGTGTCTGAGCCGAGGGCCGCCACACATGCACGCAGCGGACTAGCCAGTGGTTGGCTGACTCTTGTTCCCTGCTAAAGACCGTAGAATTGTATGTACCCTGGATTCGATATGATTCCTGATCACAGAGTTCTTCAATGGAGATCATGTTTCTGCCGCGATGGACATATGTGCGACGATGATTGATTCATTTAAATCCAGGGTGCTGATGCAGCCTGCACAGCAGGGTGTAAGTATCAGTATCAGCATCAATAATCAGCATCAGCATCACAGCACTATGTTAAGTATGTAGGTCTACATGGCCACATGGCCACACTTGGCAAACGCCATCCAATAGAACCTGGCGCCACAAACAAAGAGGAACTGTCATTGGTCTTTCCCTGAAGACACAGGTCAGGAGGGCGGGTTGGGTGACTTGGACATATCATATCATATGCGCTGGGTACAAAGCACGATCCGGACGTTCCTAAGAACCCTGAGCAAGTGCTCTCACGATCGCCTTCTGTGGCTTGTACATACCGTACTAGTAGCGACTTTCATTGGAGCAGGCCCAGGAAAGAAGAGCCAAGGAACGTGAAAGTTCGGCAACAAACTTAAGGCTGGGAATTCGATTGACTACTAGTAGTTAGTTTCTCGTAGAGAACGCTCCTCCGAGTCATCAAAGTTGTTCGAAAGGAAGAACATATATTAAAGCCCCGCGAAGACCTCGATTTGGTGCCCGTAGGGCACACTGGAACAGTCAAAGAACTCTTAGAAGGCAAGTCGTGCAGCGGCAGAGATTGAGAAGGTACCTGTGATGTGTCCATACTTGTCCATACTTTGACTAGTGTGATGTCATTCATGGACGTGAGTAAAAGGCGTGTACCCTTTTCTGTGTACCTTAGGCTGGTCTTGCCCGCCCGCCGCCGAGACTTTGGCGACTCGGATTCTGGGTGATATTCCATGATGCTGCCCTGCGTACGATACGTTCACCCTCGAATTACGATCTCGTCATGGCATGACTGCACTTACTATATATTACTTGGTTCAATAAGTAAGTTGTCAAATGTACATGTCGACACATCTTTGCCACTGATAGTACTGATTTACCGATGTCACGCCCAGGCAAAAGACGATCTTCTTCTGACAGACTCGACAACAGCGCAGTGCCGCTGATATACCAAAAGTTCTGCCGAACAGCGAAGCAAAAATCATTTGGACATCCTTTCAATAGTCCTACCATGGCCTCCTGTACTCAGAAGGTTCCACCGTACGTTCTACTGACAGCACCCCAGAAAATTTCTGTTTCTAGGGTCGACATTCATCTATCAAAAAAATGAGGATGAGAATGCGTGCGAGGAAAAAGTTATTTTGCAAAGGTTCAAGGCTCCGTGTGATTAATGGCAATGACCGAGTGAAGCGCGATGCGGCGCCCCGTTAATCCTCCAAGTAGCCTGTGCAAACCACAGCATCTTTGATGCGTGATTACAGGTGTGCGTGTTGGGGACGGGCACGCCTAAAACCAGGTATACACGTCGATGCAGAAGTTCGACCGGGATCCATGATGAGTGTCGTCGATGTCAACAGCGCTGCGAAGAGCAGGGAGATGGATATTTAGGTCAGAATCTCAGCGAGGCGAGGCGAAAAGGCAGGAAGAAGACGAGATCAAAATCTACTCTGCGATGCGATAAGGGGAAGGCGAGGACGAGACGAGACGAGACGAGGTGTATCGGCGCCGCTTCGATTCGATTCGATTCGATTCTCTTACCCCGTCGCCATGCACTTGGGGGTTCTTGGGAGGATCACTATGTAGGGAAGTAAGCTTGACTCTTGCGTGGAGAGGTTCCAAATCATAATCGCTCCAATGCAAACGCGAACGCAACGATAACTGACAGTTGGTGAGTAGTTGCTCTTGTGCACCCGGAGGAATGATGCACCCGGCTCAAGCTAAGGCAAAGGGTGGAGATCGATACGGGAAGACACCCTGTTCATGAAATGCTCCACTACTACTTGCAAGGTGCACTTCGACTCGCGGCGCGGCGGCGTGGAAATCGCATAGTATTTCGTCATGAAGAGTGGGATTCTTGTCGCGAGGACTGACGAAGCGTCTCCACTGGACATGTCTGCAACATGCGATTGGTTTGGTACCAATGGCTAGTTACAGCACTATTGGTTCTTAATCTGTAAACGCCGGTGTTCAAGCTTCAAGCTTCCTCGGATAGTTACCGGGTGTACAAAGGCCGTAGGCTAAGCCCAAGTTTGCCTATAGGAAATTGCATAGAGCCTACTAGAGCTTGGTTGGTGGTTTGCCATGGAACAGAAGTACCTCTAAACTTGAATCACCTTTCCTATAGATGTGCATAGTTCTAGCAGGTATAATTCGAGTTGGGCAAAAATGGGAGCACTTGATTCGTTTATGTCTTCGTCATTCAATCTCTGAGCTTCGAGAAGCTAGAAATGCATCCAGAAAGATCCTTGAGTAGCACTAGCATGATACCAGACAATCGAAGAGTTTCAGAGAAGCGTTCAAAGCAAAGCATGGAATCCACGTTGACAGACCACGCGGTTAAGGGAATACAACAGCAGTCTATCGGATGCGCGTTGTCAGATACGCCATGATTCATAACACGGCTGCAAGAAACCTAAATCTTCAATGAACGAGTGTTTGTGGAGAGAGAGAGTTTATCTATATGAGAGTAGGTGCCTTACTATTAGATCATGGGGCTCCAATGGCCTTAGGTAGACATGAACGAGCTGGTGTAAAGATGGCATCAAACTATGACGAGGTGCATCTTGGCCCTACCCAAGAACGTTTGTGTAAGTATGTAGCCTGGAGGATCATGGCCCGCTGAGGGCTGTAAGGAGCTGCCAAACAAAAAGTTGCCGGCGCGTCACGAGGTTAAATTATTGATAATTAGCCGATCGAGCAATATGCAACTCGTGCAGATCCCCTAAACATATCGAAGCTTCCCCCGCAAATTGTTCTTCATCCTCCAAGTTTAGATATAAAAAAGGTGTGTTGTGGGACATGATGGCAGTAATGTCAATTGCGCAGGAGAGGTTCGGGTTTGAATGGTACTGCGGAGGAGCCGAATACTGCGGAATCCGCTTACGCTGTTACAGTGGTACCAAGTACTTCTATTATTATTACTAGTCACAGACTGAACTGCCACAATCCCGCACAACGTTCCACGTTCGATGCAGCCTCGCTAGGTCGTCCAGGACCTGTGCATAATTGACGATATTTCTGCGAACAACGCCACTTCGCTCGCGTCAATGGAGGTTTTACGTGGGTTCATTTCAAAAAGGTTTACGGACACCCCAAAACCTCGAATCTCTGAAGAGGAATACCAGCTTCTTTCCGTGGACCTGCCCACCGCCCATTCGAATCACGGCCAACGTAGACGACGTTCGAGGGCATTGAGATGCCTGCGTCATTTGACTCCTCGTCGGATACTGGCCTGTGTCGTTTTAATCCCCATATTATTACTCCTTGGTGTCCTCTGGTCAGGAATACCGCCCAGCTTCGAAGATATTCGCGATTACGAACGATGTCTCCCTCAACACGATGTTAGCCGAGCGCGTGCGGAAGATAGGTCATACCTTCGCTTCCCAGGGCACCTATGGGGGCATGGGCTCAATAACATACTTCAGGAAGCGTGCGTAGTCTTTGATTCTACTTAATCCTCGTGTTAATTTGACTTATCACCTTAGTCTACTTATGAACTATGTGGCCGAGAGGTCTAATCGCTCATTCGTGTTTGAAGATTACATCTGGTCCCATTTACCCTTCGAATACACTCTTTACGACTTTGCCTTACGCCCAGTACGGCTACCTTTGAACGCCTTTATTTCTGGGCCCACTGCAGGAATGGTGGCAACCGACCACCCAGCTGTTAGCGCAGAATTCTGGGACGTGGTTTGCACGCCTGAGAGGAGGCGTGTCATCAGCTCAAGAGAAATGCCGGACGACGCAGACGGCAAGGTATTAGTAGAATGGTGGGCGGATCGCCTCAACAGCGTGCATGACGATTGTGTGGAGATTGATTCCAGTGAAAAAATCATCTTTGATCGTTCGTAAGTGTTGTGGTTCTGCTTCAAACCCGCCTCCAGTTCCAATCTCATTACTGTTCTTTTTAATCTTTCATCCCATGCTCAGCTTCTTTGATAGTGAACGGGTAGTATCTTTGTGGCCAGAGCTCTCACGCTCACCCATCGTCACACACTTTTTATGGTCTCCACTCGTACACTCCGCCGTGTTACGCAACTTTCCCATCCTGCAACCGGAGTCCGTGGAAGAATTATACGATTTGTCTGCGAACAGTCCACTTTCTGGCCTTATCGCAGTCCACCTTCGTCGTGGCGATTACACGCGGCATTGCCCTCGCCTGGCCGACTGGCATTCCGAGTACAATGGGCTCAATCAATTGCCAGGGCTGCCAGACAGATTCAATTCGTCCCAATATACGACTGACAGCCCCGAGTATAGAGAATACTACATGGAACACTGCCTTCCGACCGTCGAACAGCTGGTGGCACGCCTCGCTGCCGTCAGGAGGGAGAATCCAGGGTTGAGGAGGGTGTATGTTCTGACGAATGCATGGGGCTTCTGGTTGGCCGGGTTGAAGAGAGCGCTGTTATTAGACGGTTGGGAAGATCTGCGAAGTACGCTCGATCTATCATTGGATCCAAAACAGACACAGGTCGCGGCCGCGGTAGACATGGCGATTGCAGAGAGGGCGCAGGTATTCTTGGGCAATGGTGTAAGTTCACCATTTTTTTCATATCGGAATTCTCGTATCTCACGAAACGACGCGATTTCTAGTTTTCAAGTTTGACTTCAAATATCGTTATGTTGAGAATGGCGAAAGGACTCGATTTGACTACGAACCGTTTTTTGTGATTTTGAACATAGAGTGTACGACTATTCCTATTATCATATCGCTGTGATTATCATTTCTGTAGACTATTTAACGAACATAATAATTGGTGCGCCTGGGTGTGCGTTCGTGCTTACTGCTGTTTACCATGATCGCAATGACGTCGTTCTGTCAGTCCATATATAAAGCCAAGGTCCCATGTCTCATATCTTCATCTTACATCCCACGCACAGCACATCCACAAAACAGACAACACAAAGCCTGAGTATAAATGTTGCGACATACTCTCGTAAGGCGGCAGATGGCCGGCGGTGCGAACCGGTTCATGGGTGGCA
>JABAJV010008870.1:0-14135 GCA_018854895.1 Tricholoma furcatifolium | reverse complement strand
GGAACGACAACAGCAAAGATCTTCAACCTTAACCCTCACTGGTCTTTCTCGTTATGCCAAGGTTCGAAAGGATAAAATTTTTGCCATGGTGTATGCTAGAAGAGGGAAGCTCTGAACCATTCGGCAAGTTGTACCGTGACTATTTAGTAAGTATTCAAGTTTGTTGAGCACAGAAGTGACAAAATTGGATGATGCTTACCGTGCAGAAAATGGATATGCATCCACTAAGTAATCGTGAATTGGAAAAATTGCAAATGAAAGAACCAATATGTCCATTAACAATTTGACATAGACAGTGGCGGACACACCTGACCAGCCGCGACCAAGCCCGTGACGCGACCTGTCCATCAATCTGAGGAGCAAATTGCAATCCAAGCCATCGAGTAATACTCAGCTTGAGGTCAGCATACAAGTATGTGCACACAATCATTAATAGGGCTAATTTTTTGCGAATCTTTGGATGTTAAGTTATATGGCAGTGCAGTCAGAAGGGTTTGACTAACAAAACCAGTAGGAGATAGTAGATTGTGTTCTTTGATGGCCGTCAACTGTACCGATCGTGCGAGCTTACCTCGATGGAGTTGCAACCAGAAGCTAACTTGAAGAGACCGTCTTCACCTTTTTTATTGCCCGTATATATTTATAAGCTATTCTGGAACCTTTAAAGCCCTTCTTTACGGCGACCCCAAGACTCTTCCACTCGACTTTTATCCTCGTTCCTTCAATTCAGGCAAGACAAGATGGCGGAAACTCTGGCCTTGACGCTCGGCGCTATAGTACGTGCTCTCAAATATTGTATACTGCCTCCTTAGATTAACTTTCGTGGCAGGTCGTCAGCACCTTCTTTTCCGTAAGTTTTATCATGACTTGCTCCTTGGAGAGACCAAAGAATTGCATGATTAGTTTCTAACAATGGGGGTGGTCCTTACTGCTAGTCAATCCTTTCGACGTCGTCCCTCGCTTTGAAAACTCATTTTTTTTCTTCACTAGCTTGGCAATACTTCCTTTACTTCCCAAAAGATCGATGGATTTTCAAACTCCTGGTCGCCACCGTTTTCGCATTCTCTTTGACCGACACCATTGCAGACGGGTATTGGTGTTATCAGTGGGCCGTCACATACTACGGTCAACCCACCATCTTTGCTATTCTCCCAGTGTAAGTACAGGCTAGTACAGCCGTTTGTTACGTACTTACAATGTGCCCATCGTTTTAGATCCTTGATTATCGAGATATTCTGCGTGTGAGTCGTTGCCATTTTCTTTTTTTACGATGCCTTCTCACATAACTGTGATTTAGCGGCTCCACTAGTCTAGTCGTTCAGGTGTTCTTCGCTTGGAGGGTGTGGAAGATTAGCCATCAGCGCAACTACCTCCTCCCTGCTTTCATTTGCTCCGTGTCTTTCTTGCAGTGGGGTAAGTTGCCGCTTCTGTCCTGCAGGCATTTATTGACAGGCGATAGGTGTCGTTCTATGGGTCGTGGTCTATTGGTCTGAGCACAGACTACTTGAAGACGTTGGAGGCGTCTTGTGAGTACCTGATCCGTTTAGTACCTCCGAGATCATTGCTGATTTGTTGTGGAATTTTGTGTGTTCTAGACCTATAGGTTCGTAACACGTTGCTGCTCCACTCACACTAGCCGATCGGCCGCTAATTGTTTTCTCAGGATATGCTTGGCTCGTCTCATCTGTGTAAGTCCAGACATGTTGTTTGCGGAGCCAATTTGGCTGATATCCGAATGTAGCGTGGCAGATTTGACTATTACCGCCAGTATGGCCTACTATCTCGGGATCAGGTTGAAGGGACAAGCCATGCGGTCCAAGGCGTGAGTGTTAAAAAAGTATTATGATTTACCAAGCGTTAACATTGCAAAATACGAACAGGTCGTTCAATCAGATTATTTCTCGGACTATACAGTCAAACATTCTCTCGCTATGCAGTCAGATCATTACCTTCGCTCTATTCAAGGCTAATGTTGGACTGTACTTCTGTAAGTCTCTCGATGTAACAAATGGCATCTGTAAATCTAACACTTTTTTAGTCCTCAATGACTTTACCGTCGTTAAAGTCTACGCCTTCTCCCTCATCATATCTTGTAGGTTTCCGATACCTTGGGTTCCCCCCCTCTTGCTGACAGCGCGTAAAGTGAACACACGCAAAGGAAGTTCCGCTCTTTTCAACTCCACCGAGGGCTCAGACTCAAAACCGACTGGCATCTCGCTATCAAATCTTTCAAATCCTTTCCGTGGGGGTGCTCGAGCCACTGCACCTGGTGTTTCTATCAATGTTCAGTATGTCCAGTTCATTTTGAAGCTGCGCTTTAAGATTAACATTTCTTTTCCTAGCTCAAATGTTGAAGTTGAGGCTGAAGGAGACTCCTGGGAGCAGTCGCAATCATACCTGCACAATAAAGTGGATCCCGAAGCTGTAAGCTGTCTTGCATCTAGGTGACGCTTGTGGATTGCTGATATGTACTCGACGATGCAGGTCCTAACTCACGATAAGGCAGCAGAAATGAACTTCTGATTTTAAAAAATGTCTAGTATCCAAAGGGTTCTGTACGCATTACGCATTGAATTTGGGCTTGATTATCTTAAAGCAACTTCTGGACCGATGAGTACCAGTGGATGTAAATATGTGGAATTATTATACCCGACTAATAAACAATATCCAGTCAATCAACTGAATAAATTTCTCAACTCTGAAACCACAAATACCAATGGTCCCAAACGAACACGACTTCTTTCACGATACTTGTAAAGTTCAGCTCCAGCGTTGAGCTTGACGCGTCTCCTGCGGATATCACGTGCTCGTCGCGACCCATGTGACCTTGTATTGTTTGGACCTGCTTGTCAATCAACTAACGTTGGAACTGAAATCAACGCGTCTCTCAACTTGTCTCTCACTCGCAACCATCCCCGTTATCCTCCAGTCCCCTTTATCACCATCATGCCCAGAAAAGCTGCTGCACCCGCCGAAGGCGCTACCGATGCTCCAGCGCCCCGCCGCTCATCCAGGATCAAGGACATTCCCAAGCCTGAGGCCCCAGTGAAGAAGCCAGCGAAACCCAGGGCGAAAAAGGCCGACAAAGCAAAGGAGGGCGACGAAGCAGCCAAAGACGAGGAGCCTAAAGAGGATAAGCCGAAGTCTACCAAAGGCAAGAAGCGTAAGGAAGTCGATGAGCCCAACGGCGAGGCCGAGGCTGCAGCGGAGGAGCCTCCCGCGAAGAAGGTCGGTTGTCGACGCCAATGATGTGATCCACTTTTTAATTTAGCTTTGTAGGCCAAGCCTGCCTCGAAGGCTGCCGAGAAGCCTTCCTCTAAAGCTGCTGCTAAACCTGCGTCCAAGGCTGCTGCTAAGCCTTCCTCTAAGGCATCTGCTAAGCCCTCATCCAAGGCTTCTGCTAAACCTGCTTCTAAGGCCGGCAAACCCGCCTCTCGCGCTGGTTCCAAGAAGCCTGCTTCCAAGGTTCGTTTGAAATTATAGCTTCTACTTGAACCTCCCCCCTCAGCATTTTGCTCGTTCTATAGGCTGGCGCCCCCGCTGTTGAAGGCCAGGAGCCACCGGCTGTTGGTGAAACTATCACGGAGGAAACTGAGGCTGAAGTCGCAGCGGAAGCCGATGCAGAGCCTACCGCTGTTGAAACTCCTACCGTAGGTCTTCTCATACATCAATGAATGACAATCGCCTCATTGTTTTCATCAGGCCTAGTCATAGCGACTGCGTATCTGCTGTCCCGTCTACACCAACTCGTATCCCAACACCATCCGCGCAATAATGTCATCCTCGTCATGAACGGACCACCCTGTACGCAATATCTCTGGCAGCTTCTGCAGCCGATTCATGAAGAACGCAACGACCCTTGGTCCATTTTTATTCGTCTCATTATTAAAAAACCGTCATGCTCTCGATATCTGCTTTGATTCAGCATCTACTTCTTATATTTCTCTAGGCCTCCTATACGACTAGTATCACTTAACCTATCTTCCTGGTTCGTCGATGTGTGTGTGTGTATTATGTGCCTACGTCTCCAGCGCGTTAGGCGTCCGCGTACCCCCCTCTCCCATGTCCATCGTCTCTTCCTGTCTGTATTCTTTATTTATCGGCGATCCCCCTTTCCTCATTACCTCTCCCAATCATCTCCCCTTATCTCGTCGCCTGTTTTTAAGGTTTTGTGTTGCTGTTGTAGTCGATGTCCTTATACATTTTGTATTGGTTTTGTCTTTATGTTTGGGTTTCGAATTTAAATAAGCCGTATGGTTGACGTCGACGTTTGTTCTTCCATGAGATTAATTCTATGATAGATGAAATTGGAAGGAAGGTTGGAAGGCTCTTCCATGGGTATACATATAGCACACAAGCGTCGAAGTGCTGGAGAGTGGATACGCGAAAACCAAGCGAGAAACATTGACAACAATTTCGTTATCTTTGTACACGAACCTGACTATTGGATTGTAATGCAACTACTTCAGTTCGACTGTGTAAGCTTTATTATGCAAAAAAAGCTTTGTTTACTCATACTCAATTGAATAAACCCACTGCCAACTGGAGCTGGACGGAGCTCCAGACAATGCATCTGAAAATGCAAAAGGGAAGACAGGGGGTAACCGCTTCACACATAGCACACTTTTATAAAAGTTCCCCATACTTATTCGAGGCGTGAACGCTGATGCCATGATAGTACCTAAAACTCACGTCCAAAGTTACTCAGGCACAGCAGCTATATCGTCATGAAATCAAAACTGCTCCAGAGTTGCATATCTCTGGTAACTTGGATCGACCTTGTTCGAATTTAGTTGACAAACAAGCTTACGAGCTCGCGATTAAAAATAATAATAGATTACGATAAATATACAGTCGAATCTGTCATAATGCATAGCTGTCATAATGCATACTCGCCGATAATGCATAGATTTTGGGTTTCACCAAAATGCTAAATCCCTGCTAAATCCATCTGTCATAATGCATACTCTGTAGTAATGCATAGTTTTTGGCGTCCACGAAGGGCTATGCATTATAACAGATTCGACTGTAGTCCAGATTCCAGACTGGCAAGCCTCCGTCGATTTTTTCTGCAGACTATACAGATGTAATTCGGTCATATGTAGGGGCATCGGGACTCGGCAGTCAAATGGGACGGAAACAATCCACGCGCTGTGGCTGTGTGATGACTTAATTCGGCCGATGGTCACTCCGCTCCGTTCACTCACAAGATCACAGCAGCCTTGGAAATGCTTCAAATGGGCTGAATCATTAGTGCGGCCTGCATTATTTGAAATGATAATGAGCTAAAAGCTTTTTAGTGATTGACAAGGCAATAGCAAAGGCTGGTTCGCATTTTTAGGTCCCTTGGGCCTTGAACTGTCTTTTTTACGAGGCGATCACGCTGGAAAAAAATTTAGCTGTCCATCTTCCGCATGCGCGCTATTGATCCTCCAACTCAATGCACGCGACCGTCGGGACACCACGGCTTCCTGACTATCCGCCTCTATCTAGGGGTTAACCACCAACCGATAAAAACAACTGTGTTATCGGAGTTTCGCGAGTACTTTCTTTTCTACCCTCCCGACCTACACTATGGCTCCCAAGAAAGAGGAATACGCAGAGAGTAATGCGTCTTCTCCTTATGTGGAATTCTATGACCCATCGAAGGAGTCTATATGGACTCGTCTAGGTGTGACGTTTGAAAGTTTCAAGCGTGCACCAGGGACTACTGGGTACGTCCTATACATGCATCTCTCACGTTTCTCGAGCTGAAGAGCTGTTCAAAGTGGCATCGCAATCGCTGGGTCGAATATCGACACGGAGAAGTTGAGAGCTGAGAATCCAATGTTGCAGCAGAAGATGAAGCCTCGGCATTTGACTATGATTGCTGTTGGTGCGTTAAAACACAATACTCTTTCCATGGTTCTGGGGCATTAACCCTCAATAGGCGGTAGTATTGGTACTGGTCTCTTCGTCGGTTCGGGCGCTGCGTTAAACGCTGGTGGTCCCGCTGGTCTTCTTATTGCATGGATTATCATGGGTGTCATGTTAATTAACGTCACTCAGGTGAGGCTATCATCACCTTCGATATCGAGTTGTATATCTGACATTGTCAGGCGCTCGGTGAACTTTGCATTATGTATCCAGTTTCCGGTGGATTCTACACTCTCGCAGGCCGTTTCTTGGACCCTTCTTTCGCCTTCGCATTAGGATGGAATTATTGGTTACAATGGGCTGTGGCGCTTCCGCTTGAAATCTCAGTAGCTGGAACACTAATACAGTATTGGACGGAGAAAATACCGATAGCGGCCTTGATCACCATATTCTGGGTTCTTATAAGTGCGTAATCTCGTTTTCTGTAGCTCGACGTCCAGTTTTCTTATCTTCGTGTATTCCAGTCTTCATTTGCGTTTTTGGAACTCTTGGATATGCCGAAGAAGAGTTCTGGTCATCATGTCTGAAGTTACTCGTCGTCATCATGTTTGCCATCATCGGAGTGTAAGCAAACCTTCGTTTCGACTTTATCATTTCAACTGACTTTGAGTCTCCAGTGTATGCATCTGTGGTGGTGGCCCGAAAGGTGGTGAATACGACCACTACATCGGCGGTGCATTATGGCGCGATCCAGGTGCTTTCGCGAACGGCTTCAAGGGTGTTTGTGCAGTATTCGTGACCGGTGCATAATTCCGTATTCTTGCCGTCTTTGGACAAGGGGACTGATTTATTTTTCTTTAGCCGCATTCGCATTCTGTAAGAAAAAAACACGCCATGTTAAGAAGATCGTCACTCACTTCATTCTACAGCTGGCACTGAGCTCGTCGGACTGGCCGCGGCTGAGACCCCAAATCCTCGTCAATCTATGCCTGCTGCTATCAAAGGCACTTTCTGGCGTATCGTACGTGCGGCTTATTCTCTACGCTGATGATATATCTGATGAAGATGTGCCGTAGACCCTCATTTACATCGTTTCGCTCATCATTATTGGATTATTGGTTCCCTACAACGAACCCCGTCTCCTAGGTGGTTCAGGCGCCGGTACGTCGACACCGCTCCCGTTTGCGCGTCGCGGATGGTTAATTATGTTTTGCAGCTGCATCTCCCTTCGTTATTGCCCTTGCCAACGCTCGCATTCCGGGTCTCAACCGTGAGTCATCTTATTTGATTTCCTGAGCATTTCTTACCGATTCTTTCAGACTTCGTAAATGCGACCATCTGCGTTTCCGTCATCTCCATCGGCATGTCTTCCGTGTACGGTGGATCCCGCAGTCTTACTGCACTTGCGGAGACAGGCTACGCTCCCAAGATTTTCGCCTATGGTGCGTTCGCGGTCACTCTCACACACTTGTTTATCTGTATACCCAACGGCTCTTTAACACAGTCGATAAGTCGTCGCGACCCCTGTGGTCCGTCGTATTCACTTTGGCGTTTGGTGCTCTTGCATACCTCAACGTCATCGCTTCCGGAGACACAATCTGTGAGCCTTGTTCCCAGCATATGAAATGTACTCCGAACTGATGGGCATTCCAAAGTTAACTGGTTATCCGCTCTTTCTGGTCTCTCTTGCATCTTCACTTGGATGGCCATTTGCCTATGCCAGTACGTCCATGAACTGGCCACAGCTTCTCGATTTACTTACGCTTTCTCTTTTAGTATCCGATTCAGGAAAGCATGGGTCCTTCAAGGCCACTCCGTAGAGGAGCTTCCCTTCCAAGCCCTCGGTGGTGTCTGGGGTTCTTGGATGGGTATCATCATCTTGACTCTCGTTTTAATTGCACAATTCTACATTGTAAGTGGACCCCGTATCCCTTCGTTGATCTTTCGCTCAGTGTATGCTGCAGGCAATCTGGCCTATCGGTGGTATGAGCTCTGATGGGGGCCTAGTGGCTGAAAACTTCTTCAGTATGTCTTTGTTATCTTATTCACCAGTCCGGATTATAATAACTGACGATCTGCAGTGGCCTACCTTGCTGCCCCTATCATGCTTATATGCTGGATTGGTGGTTATATCTGGAAGAGGGCCGTCCCACTCAGGGCGAGCGAGATTGACCTCGATGTACGTATTCTGTTCTTCTCCATCTTTCAAATCCGTTGACATGATTCGTAATTCAGACTGGTCGTAAGAGCTGGCTTACAGTCGAGGAGATGCGCGAAGTATGTCTCCACATCCCATTATTCCGTTCCTAATTTAACTAATTTCTTCGTAGTACCGCGCACAGCGCAAAGCCGCGCCCTTCTACCTCCGGGTATATCGCTTCTTGTTCTCAAATTGAAGTGATCAACATCGCATATCGTCTCTTTCTCGCAAGCAACAAGTTGTGGAGTACTCGCACTGCTATAATACCATTCTGTAGTTTAGACCATCGTTGTTCTGGGTTGTTTATTATCGTGATACCTCGCATCATCTAAATTGTACTTAAACAAACAACATAACACATTCTTTTTACTTTTCTTGAACTTTGCGTGCCTCCATTCTTTACAACTGGATAGTGTGGAATATTTGAGGTCTATCACTAAGTACTGCTAAGACCCGTAGCTAAGGGCACATTTTGACAACCATATATGACCGACAAGAGTGTAATTACAAGGGGCAGTTCAAGCTTGTCTAGGTTGGTAGGGTGGAGGTACAGTCGCTGTACTTTGCCTGATAACCTCTCGGTCGATGCCTCCGGCTTCCACATCCAAATTTTCTCTCGTCAACTCTGCAATGCGCCCTTTCAACTCCGCCGCACGCACGGTGTTCTCGCCCCTCTGAGCTATCTCGAAATTCAATTCGGTCACTAGTTCTTGCAAACGTTGCATTCTAGTCTGGAAAACCCTGCTTCCCGAAGTGGTGAAGTTCGTGATGTCAGTGCTGTCGCTTATCGATGTCGAATCTTGGGTCTGCGAATCTGCTCGTCGAGGCAATAATGGAATGACGGGAAGTCCTGGAGATACACGGAGTTTGCGCTCAGACATCATCGGTTCAAAGGTGCTAGATTCGTTCATGGGACCACCGGCGCTTAGGCCAGCGGAATTCGGCGTATCAGAGTATGTTCCCGTCAAAGGAATGCTTGATACGGATTTCAACTGTGGAATGTGTGCAGCTGTTGCTGTGAAAGGCTCAACGGCAAAATTGGCTGGGTTGCATCGTAAGTTGGGTAAAATTGGAAGTAGAGGATTAAAGGTACCATGAGAACCGGCATCTGGAGCCAGAGTTGGAGATATGGAGGATCGCTGCTTCGAACGCTTTCGACAGAGGAATAAAGAAACGAGGGCCAGTATGGCCAGGACGGCTATGCCTCCGACAACTCCACCTGCAATCGCTCCAACAGGCGTAGACTTGGTCGTAGAACTCGTATTTGTATTTGAACTCGCGGCAGGAAATATAGTCTCCACCACCCCCGAGCTCACTGTCACATAACCAACACTCTGCGTCAGAGAATTTGTTGATCCACCGGGTGCGCCCGATGACACGACGGTGGAAATGGTACTGCCACTTGTCTTCGAAGCGGATGAACCTGACGTGCTAGCACCAGTCGGGGTCAGATCTGGCTTCGACGCGAGTGTCTCAAAGGATGGTGTATACAGTATGTAGTCCAGAACATAATTAGTTTGACCATCGCTGTCGACTATCTCGATGGTAAGCTGATGGTTACCAAGTGTGAGACTGTCATCGGACTGCCAGAGTAATGTATTCTCCTGTTGAAGAACTCCTGCTTGGTATTGAGAGGTTGACGTAGTGACGGCATGAGTGACGGTCTCCGAATTGCCGTCGATGGTATACTGAACGGTAACCCAGCCGATATGAGAGAAATTGAACACGCTGTAGACGCCAACGTCATTGCCTTCGTCATGATTAATGCATGAGCTATACATATTTAAGGCGGGTACATACCACTGAAAACGAAGATGGCACTGGAACCTGCAGTGCCTGATTGATAAGTAGCATTACCATGCGGGAATCCAGAGTGTGGGTTCGTGCTGGAGGTATAGCGCCCTTCTTGGCGTTCCCAAGTACCAGAATATGTTATATCATTGTCACCATCATCCACTATCAATCGTTCTCCAGCCAGAGGAGTATTGGGACCGGCAGATATCACCATATAGTCAACAGAAGTGCCAGCAATTTGGGTAATGTTGATTATATGTTGGCCATCGGAGAGTTGAGGAGATTGGTACCATTGGAGTGAAGTTGGAGGGGAAAGATCACCATAAGAAGTCTCATACGGTGCGCTGCCATCAATTGAGATGTAGGCGCTTTGCGAGTCTAGAGCTGATGGCGTATTTCCATGAAAGGCAATCCCTGTCCCTTTGAAAGTCGAAAAAGTAGGCTGCTGTTAACCAAAACACGACAATAAGACTCAGAGACACACCATAAAAACCGACACCCAACGTGCCATATTGACCGGTGTCACCAGTGGCATTCGTTGCGAAAGCAGGATAAATTGATCCTCCGCCAAAGAAACGGTCCGCAAGGACAGCGGTCCACGATCCACCACCTAGGGAGCTGACTCGACCGTCATCCCAAACGATGTTTGCCATCCCAGCTGGTGCAGAGAGAAGTCGAGAAAGTAAAAGTCGACCCTGAGACCATTGTCCGTCGTAAGACGTGAAACATGCCACAGGCCCAGGGGCGAAGCGTCAGGTTACCCATTATCAATTAAAGCCGTAGTTGCGCCATTTGATGAAGATCAGAAAGAAAACTTGAAGTTTCCCCATTTATGAGTTGACGAATGATAAGCACACATTTTCATCGTGACGTGCTTGGACCCGTATGGGTCAGGTCAGATCTGGCTTCGATGCGAGAGTCTCAAAGGATGGTATGTACAGGATGTACCCAATTAATGATAGTCCAATGAGCATCGCTCGAAGTTGGCAGGACGCAGGACCGAGTCGACATCAGTACCGTCAGTCACAGTCACATTTCATTTCACGCACCACATCCGTACTTCAAGTTTGTTCCTCCAAATCGTTGGAATATCAAGCAGAAGGCAATGACAGGAGTGAGTATGGACTGTGAATAACATCTGTGAACGATTCTCATCGTTGTCTCGAAATTCTCATCTGTCATTTTTTATAGATGGTCATCCATGTACTTAAACATATCATATCCCCTCTCTACTTATCATTAGCACCAGGAAAAGGCTATATGAGCATTATTTCAAAAGTCCCCAAGTTTTACTTTTCCGATGAGAACCGAATTACAAAATCTGACGATCCACTAGAACAGCCTTCCGTTAATCTCCTATGTCTCCTGTGACAGTGTGGGCGTTGTCTTGCAGCCTCCTTATAAGGGCAGTGGATGGCCTGCTATCGATATGCTTATCTACCATGGACGATGAAAAAGTAGCTGCCAAAAACGTTCCAACGTCCATCCATGATGCGACCTCAGCATCCCATGTCATCACAAGGAATGTCGGCGTGTGGAAAATTATGACTCTCAAGAAGTCAAAAACCTTTTCGTTTCATCCTCAGGTCTTGCTACCGTCGTTGTGGAAGGAGTATACTTCAATGATACCCTACGTCTATCGCTTCATGAGGGACATATACCTTCTGAATCCTCCTCTCGCCATCTGCTATCTCGCTTCAAGGGCATAGAGTGGTATCGCACCTGCAATTAGTATTTACGTTTCATCACAGCTTACTGTTGAGGTAAGCAGTGAGCACATAACTTGTTCTGGCTCATTTCATTATCTCCTTTGACAGCTGGAAAGATACCTTCGTGAAGGAGCCGGTAATCATGTGATCGTTATCAGGGCGATGATTGCACATTTACTCTGTGTGATGATATCAAGTCTGGTCTCGACGGCTCAGTAAGCACTCAGCACAGAGATTACTCTTCAAAAGAAACAAGACCATTTTGTCTTTAGGCGTTCATTCCTTCCAACTTTACGATCGCAATTCGAGCTATTCTTTGACGAGCATTTGTTGAGAGGTTGGCCTTTTGTTTTCCCATCTTCAATTTTCACGAATACCATCCACCAGAACGGCTTCGATACGACGTATACACCCTGAGTCGTAAGGCAATTCTCTGATACCCGTGTGTCCGGTGATGTTCATATGCCTTGATAGATCTCGACTCGCACACATATTCCTCTGGGGAAGTATTTGAATGTTTTACAGAGGTTATCAGTTTGGCTGCTCAAGCCTTGAACTTGTTTGCCATGGTCACTTCTATTCTATATGGCAATCATGGGGGTCCGATCTTCACGACTTTATGTTTCCTATATCCTGCTGTGGCACCTATCACGAATTTTATTCGACGAGAACCAGCAATGGTGATTGTAGCAGGGAATAACGACTTTCTCCGTCTGAAGGCCTTAGGGAGACTCGCGTCCTCTAAATACTATTGAGAAGACATTGTCAACAACAATCTAGCGGGTTATATCATGCAAGGTGAGCATGTTCGAGAATCACTCAATGTTAATCTTCATTGAAATTGGCGTCCTGTTAGAATTTACAAAGCCGCGTGAGCGCCTGGGAACGCTCTTCACTGGCTTTCCTAACATTAAACTTGGGATCGAAAGTTCGCCGTTGTACGGCTTGCTGAGCTCTGTTTCTGGAGAAATTCCAGTGGTAAGTATCTGGGTTGCCCAGAAATATCCTGAGTTACTAATTTCGCCCAGTTTTATTTTACATTCCGCGTACTTTGTGACCCTTCCTCATATTCAATGTCGGCCCTTGCAATTCTACGGCAGCAGTCATCTGCTTTGACTGGAAGTTTGACAACTATATATCACATGCTCTCAGGCATTGTCTTCACGCTGGAGATTATCAAATCTTTCTACCACAAAGAACCTCTGCGTGTCGTCGATGGAGACGTTGATTATCATCCTCCTCAAAATACCACTGGGATGGCCTTCGACCTTCGGTAGGTTTATACGTCCTACTTAACGCTTCATTATTTACGGTTGCGACAGAGACATCTCGTTCACTTACCCAGGTTCCAAATCCAGCGAAAATGCTATAAAGAATATCACTCTGCAGATTAGAGCAGGTCAGCTTGTTGTCATTGTCGGAGCAAATGGGAGCGGAAAATCGACGCTTGTCAGGCTCTTGACCCGCACATACGACGTGACTTCTGGAGAAATTCTAATCGATGGATCTCTCATCAAGAGCTACAAGATATCAGGCCTTCGAGATGCCACTGCGGTCTTGAACCAGAATCATGTCTTGTATCCTCTGTCTATGGCGGAGAACATAGGTGTTGGCTACTCTGAACATGCTACAGATTACAAGGCAATTGGGGAGGCAGTGAAGAGAGGAGGCGCCAGCGAAGTAATTGCGAGCATGAAGGAGGGTCTTTCCACTGACCTTGAACCTTCCTCCCGCTTACGGTATCGTCACGGAATCGAGCTGCCTCGGGACCAGACACTGCAAGACATTGTTGACGATCTCAGTGTAGATGCCGAAGTGTCCGGTATATATGCGATACATTATCTGCAGAATCGACCTCTTCTGACGACATTTCAGGGGGAGAGAAACAGCGTTTGGTGGCGTATGTAGTCACTCTCTCGGTTTGATGATCAGACTTTTAGGCCTTCTCTGTATACAGCTCGCGTACATTCATGCGACTCCAGAATCCCAACATTAGGTTTGTGGCAGTGGATGAACCTAGTTCAGCGCTTGATCCTCGAGGAGAGCTCGAACTTTTCGACCGTCTCAGGGCAGAACAGAAAGGGAAGACCATGATATTCGTTACTCACCGCTTTGGCCATCTCACCAAATACGCTGATCTCATCATGTGCGTTTTCTGAGTTCTTTATACAACGATTTCCCTTCTCATACTCTTTATAGTTGTATGAAAAATGGAGAGGTCATCGAATCGGGTTCTCACAAAGATCTACTTGCTCTAAAGGGAGAATATGCCACACTCTACAACATCCAGGCCCAGGCATTCGTTACCGATCAAGAGAGTCAAGAAGTTCGTGATCCTTGAAACAAAACGGTTCATAACCTGATATCATTTACTAACTTCTGTTAGGCTGGATCAGAAACTCCGCCCAACGTCGACAATGTCGATCACGGTGGTAGTGAGAAACTCAGTGCACTTGAACCTCAAAGTGCAAAGCCCATTGTGCAAGATTAGTTTGACCACACTGCTGCACATTTCCCATAGGTCTAACGTGACATATCCCTAACATATAACCTTAGTCACTTCGTTGGCGTAGGTA
>JABAJV010008869.1:0-14189 GCA_018854895.1 Tricholoma furcatifolium | reverse complement strand
GTACCTTAATAACGGCTACTCGGCTTATGGGTTTGAAAAGTAGGTCTGGTTTTCCAGACGTTATGGAAAGTCACCCATTTCCTAAGCAATTTAACTATTTCAGGTGAAATATACTGAGCATGACAATCCAAAAGGTCCGAATCCAAATAAGTACGTGTTGGCGGATACAGTGGGGAATGCCAGCTTCATTTAGTACCAGCCTCTTCGCAATTGACCATCAGCTCGCCGAGGAACATCCCGCAGGCTCGATAAAGCTGTTCTTTCTCGTTATGCTTGGCATGGTCCAGAAAGGACTTGGAGGAGGCGATCTTGGGTTCTTCAATCAACCTTCAGTCCTTCAGTCTTGCATGGTCAATTGATTAATCGCCATAGATATGGGTCTGTGGGCGTAGAAATCCAAAAGATAACGTTAAGATTCACTCAGCTGACTACGATTCCGGCAGAAGATTCTGATGGCGAATTGTGGGCACTGGGGGCACAGATCAAATGACGTGACGCCCAACTCTCGATCATGATCAGACCTCTCACCCCCGCCAAGTTCGCAGTGCCCAGGTAAGTCACTCGTAGGTGGGTAAAACGAAGGTTGTTTTTGGCAAGCTCGCCGAAGAACGTTCGGAAAGGCTCCTCGTTTAGACTTCGTAACAACGTGGTGTGTGGCCACTAATCTGGGGAGTGGATAACGCATTAGGAACAAGGGTTGCGGAGAGTCGGAGACAGGAACGAGAGACTGAAACTTATTTGAAAAAAATAAAAATAAAACAAACATAGATACCTTTCACAGCACAAGAGCATCGGTTGGTAAGAAAACAAGGTCGCACGCCAGAACAGCAAAAGACACAGGTGGATATTATGCTTAACGCACACGAGGCGTATGGCAAAGATGGTTAAGCATCCGTGTCGGTCTGGGGTCGTGAATCAGAGTGAACATATTTCCTCGGATGAGCTCGTTCGAAGAGAGCGCACATGGGTCAGACTGATGAAGGCAAGTTTAGGTAGTAATATATCCGAAAGGATTGGTCTAATAGAAAGTGGCGAACCTGTCAGGGCGTAGGGCAATAAATTGACATCCGTGTAAATTCATATCGCAAATAAAATGATCCCGTGAGCAAACGGGATGAGAAACTCTACATGATTATGATACAAGAAGAATAACTTCTTATATTTACTATTGGTGAGGGGAGAATGATCTAGGCTGCGAGTCGGTATATCCAAGGTTCTTCGTCTCGAATCAGCCATGCAGTAGAATCCGGGGTCAATAAAGTTATAAGAACGAATGTGAGAGTGAGAATGGAAGCTCACGGGGGAATGATGGTGAGAGGGGATCGCAAGAATGAAGGGAGGTGGAAAGACGTAACAGTAATGGAACAGGGTCGAGACAACAGAGGGTAAGTAACACAATACAAGAGGTAGGATACATACAACCACCATCCGCCAAGTGTTGTACAAAATGTCGAGAGTGTGTCACAATAAATTGGGGCGGAGGAAATACGGGTTTACAGGTTGTATTCAGGAAGGGATGCCATGAATGCCGAGAAATCGTGATCTTGACTGGCCATGTGGACTTGAGAGCAGGGATCTTCGAAAGTGGGGTATATCGAATTGGGCTCAAACGCCCCAATTGTCTGGGAATCACATCCGTTTGAATACGATGGGAAATGACCAGTAAATGATTTCGCTAGCGAATCTTCGAAAGACTGCAGGCTATACGGATCGAATGCATCTGGGGCAGGGCTTCCCACGAAGTTGGGCGTAGAGGGCATGCTGATATCAGAGAGAGGCGATGGACAGTTCCAATCGTCAAAGCCTGGGAACGACGTATCGATCGAGAGGGCGGAGCCGTTCGTGCGCAAAGAGGTGTATAATGTATCGCTGCCAGGGCTAGAAGGTTGCGATAGCGGATCGCACGACTGGTAGCTCAAAGTAGGAGACGACTGGCTTTCGAAAGAAAATGTGTCGAATTCCTAGCAGAAATATTAATACGGAGTATGACCAGTATTCGAAAGACTCACGAAAGATGAGACGGGAGGAAGCGCATAAGCATCGAAAGTCGATATGAAGGGCTCAGCCAGCTGAGCTTCACTCTTCATCTCAGCGAGCTGAGCCGGGATGGCAGAAGAGAGGATCGGGGATGCAGGTTGAGTACTGGCTGACCGGGAGATGCGGGGCTTTTCGCCATCAGCGCCGCTGGATGCAGGTACCGACGATGACCGGCGGTACATGCGAGCAGTAAGTGGGGCTTCGAAACGAGTAACCACCTCGGGTACATGGTACTTGTCGAATTCCTGGATCGCCTCGTCGAGTTCTTGGCCTTTCTTACCGCCTACCAGTAGCTCTGCTATCTTGGCGCAGCGTTTGTGATCCTTCGGTTCAACCTCTCTGACCTTCCGCTTCTCTGTACTCTTATGTCGCGATTGCGAAGGTCGGAATGCGTACTGAGGGAACTTGCGTTTGTGCTCTTCGAGAGCTGCCTTAGCCTTAGCGTGCCATAGAAGACGCTCATCTTCGGGGAGATTCTTCCAGGTGAGACCGATAATCTTTGAGAGAGTGCTGTGATTGGTCTCGACCTCAGTTGAGACATGCTGGCTCTTAATGAACGAGGAACGGAAGAGAATGAAGGCGTTGGGAGGGCGGGGGATATGATCCTCGGGCTTCTTCTTGCTGTGAGCAGGTTTGCGACATGTAGAGAAGTCCTCCGTTGGGGGAAAGAGAACTTCGGGGCGGTCGACGAGTGGGGGCGGTCCGTCATCAAAAAACATGGGCTCTGAGACATTCGCATTGAAGGAGGCGAAGCCGTCGATATCTACCTTCAAAGGCTCGACAGGGACTGTCCAAACAAGTTGGGGCACTGTATAAGAGTAAAAATCTTCCATCCGAGCAAATATATCAGTATCTGACCGTCTGCACCAATGCGCTTATTTGCTTTTGATCTTTCAGCGGGCATTGCTTGCAATGATAGGCGGGACAAAGTGTAAAGGGCGGGCGGGGGGGAAGGGCGTCGGTGGATTGGACCCACAGCAATTATGGGGGATGGCCGAAGAGGTATCGCAGTAAGGCGCCTTTTGCCTCGAGGCAGATCGTCTTTATATTCATCCCATGAGTGCCAACAAGGGTCGTCCTCATCTCCGCACAGACCAAAATGTTCTTACTTGCCAATCTAGGATAGATCCCTACAGGTCCGGGAATCCGGCGAATCTGGTATCAGCAGTGATTGTTCAAGTCGCACCTTCGCCGGACGTCCGTGCTAGACCACGAAGCGAGCGCCATTTACATAGATAGATTAAATGGTGTCCACAGATAATTTTATGAAGTTCCTCAAGTCAGAGCATAGAAAAACCAGTACCAGGATATAGTTCCGCGAGATCAAGAGCATAGCCGATGGCAAACCTGACTCTCAGATTTTATTGGATCTCATGACGGAAGCAAAAATGATGATATTATTCAACTTTTGATTTAATTTTGGTGACATGTGACAATCGTGTGACACGTGCCGTCACCAACCTGACCTTGAACCTTGCAAATATTCACCTGTCTTGCCGGGACTGACCTTTTCGTCGGTCGCAGCTATACTTCATATGATCCAGACAGCAAACTCTTCTCCGATATTCATATCTCAATGTCTCCTAGCTACCAACTTCCTGACCTTCTAAGCTTTTGTCGTTCCTTTGAGCTGCGAACAAATCCTTTCTGTCTTCCAGCGACTCTGGCCTCAGAGTCCTGGCTACTTTCATTGAAAAATGGCGATTCTTCTGATGTTCTCACGGGACCCGAGCGCAATAGTCTTAACCCGTCAAAATATGGCCTGCTCGCTGCGCTTTGTGTGCCACGATGTGGCCATTCTCAACTATTATTCTTTGCGAAATTTTTGAGCATATGGTGCATTGCCGACTCTCGGATTAAATCTGCAAAATCCCTTCCCCCCTCGGCATGGTTAAGCGACGTAGAAGAACACGAGGAGGGCGTCGAAGTTCTGGGCAAACATGAATTGTTCAAACAGTCGGTCCTTTCTCCGACTAGCCTGATTTGTGTCCGCTTATCCTCTTGTTCAGCTTTATTCCCGAACTACAGCGCCTCGTTGCAAAGTCAAATCCCGCATGGTCAACACGTTTCTCCCGTACAGTTCATTCCTATCACTCTGCCCAACGCGAGGCCGTTTCTAGCCAGATGCTCCACGTAATACCTGACCTTCAAACATACCTCTCATTAAGGCGCAACCTTTCTGGAATTTCTTTATTGCTAGACCTCATCGAACTGACTGAGAATTTAACTTTGCCTCCAATGGATGAAAGCACTCATAAAACCTTCCAAAAATTAAAGGAACTCGCAATCGATATTATCGCTTGTTCACTGGTAGAGATGCTTTTTCTGAACGTTCATTATCGCGATTGATAATAATTTCGATCATTCAGGACGTTGTGGCTTTCAACTTCGATCAGGTTCAGGGCAACCACAATTTGATTACAGTGCTGATGATTCAGGAGCGCCTTTCGCTCCAGGGTGCAGTGAACCTGGCGGGATCGATGATAAAGACAATGTTTGACACTTTCGCTGAAACTGAAAGATCGCTTTTCAAGCCTTCGACCTCACAGCAGGTCAATCCACCTAATCTGAGCGTTTTGTCATCTTCCTGGTCCTGGCTATTCTCGGCGCGTGTCTCACCACAATCCCTTGTGCCCAAGATGGAAGATGGCGAAGACACATCGCCCTTGGGCGATCTCTCTTCCTACGTTCATACCCTGGAAGACTGTATTGTCGGAACTATTAATTGGGCCTATGAGACTGAACTTTACCTCGGAAGGAAAGGTGAAGAGATTAGGACCTTTGGATGGGTTTTCCTGGATCCGAGGCCTGATCGCCAGGCTAATGACTCGGAACAAGCGTAGTCCAAGTCGGGCACGCATCGTGGATTTTTGAAGAGCTTCTAAATGAGCTATCCTATCAGTGCCGCCTAGAACATGTTCATATAAAATTGCTTGAGCATTACTTCTCTTCCGCCCGTTTGTACATACTCAAACTCGTGGTCTCTTTCTACGTACTAGATTTCTCACCCTTTTTCGCTCTCGCCCCTTTTCTACGGCCGTTAGTCCTTTTTAGATACGATCATCTCGCTCGCCAAATTTTACTTAACGACGTTTATTCACAAATTCGATCGGACAAAGATCAGTTAGTGGTTGATACTACGCGCTACCACACACAAATTCGATCGGACAAAGATCAATGGTGGTTGAAACTACGCGCTACCACACCCAAATGGATCCATCGCGTCCGTGGATCGTCGCAACCGGAGTCATCGAACAAATCTCGTTACTTTTCGCTCAGTCCCATTGAAATGGCGGCTTCCGTAAAGGATCGGTGGCGTCCTCTAATTCAACGGCGGCGGTATTGCATAGAACCTGATTAGACTGACGTGCCCTCAAAGCGAGTCAATTTCTCCAGGAAAATCGATGAAAAAAATGTCATTGTCATATACTGAAACGCAGGTGAGCGCAAACAACATTTTACATATTGCAACATTTGAGCACCGTGGCGCACGATCCCATTTATGCCCCAAATTCATCGGCTCTCCTCGGCCCCGTGAGCCGAGATTTGGCCATAACAACGGACGTCAAAGAGACAGCAGAACATCACAGATGGCTGGACAGCAGAGTCACAACGCCACAATCGGAAATGAAAGCCCTTGTATTTTTCGTTCGAGGCCGAGCGCCCCGAGTACTTAATCCGCATCCAATACAGTTGCTAAGGCGCTCTGGCTGTATGTATATCGACTCCTCGCACGTTCGTCTCGTCACGAATGTACATCTCGGCGCTCAATTAAACTGACAGGTATGGGTTGCTGGGTACTCCAAGCGCGCCTTGGCCTTGACTTGGTTCCTCAGCGGCTTGAAGTTTGACGGATGGCCCTAAGAATAGTTAAGCTGTCCCCGTGTGCTTTCTATTTGATATGAACTTGATATGAACGTCAAGCGCGGCATCCATATGTCAATTTGTCGTTGATCGATTCAGTCTTCGTCCGCGCTACTGTACAGTGATATTTACTTAGCTCGAAATTCTCTCTTCAAAAAAAGCATCGCGGGAGATCCGTGCAACATGTGTTTCAAGGCTATAAATCCTTGTGCAATTCTCAAGACCTTGTTCCCATTATAAGTATGCTCATATGACTAACCGGCAAACCTAATATCTATTGATATCAGGGAATATGTAGTATCTATCGCTTATTCCTCTAAAAACAGGATTACCCACAAAAGCTATGTAAATCTTTCATCGCCGATCGGCCTTTCATGTTTTTACAACGGTTTCCTTTCCAGTCAATCAAGGAAAACAAATATCTGAACGACGACCTGTTATCGGATCCACGTCAGAACGCCAATCTGGGGTTCGTGATGCTGTGCCGATGTTTTGGGCGCATGTTGGCATAGGGAGGTGTACTGTGTTTGATAGCCATAGCAGGTTAGCGTCATTTAGCCCCAGATGTCGATGTCTCCTCGCCTCTTTCTAAGTAACGTTCTCGGCCATCTTAGGTTCAACTTAACTAGCACTTTAACGAAAGCCAGCAGAAGTATGTATTGACGAAAGAAGCCTTCTCGCCTGTTTCCCGCCGCCTGACTCGGATCATACCTGCAGCGATAACAAATTGAATATCCGGGTACAGGTTTCTTCCTAGCCTCCAATCAGGAACGTATAGAATTCTGACCGCGACTAGTGGTCCGAGGCCTCAGGTCTATGCTCCCGATTTCGTGAAAGATGCGCCTTTCGCAAGTCCCCACACATTTATATTGCTATCATGATGGACCTTCTGGCTGGTACGGGTTGAGATGCGTCGGAGCCTGTTATTTCCAGGAATCTGGAGAAAAATTTGCATGAGTCTACTATATGTGCGGCCTGAGGCGAGGCGTGAACGATATGCCGAAGCAGGGGAGTCCTGGGGAGAGCAGGGGTTTGTAAAATTAGAGATTCAGAAGAGCCGTAAGCGCGTAAGCGCGCGCATCATCCCGATCCGGCACTGCTGATGCGATGGATGAACACGTGGAACAGCTTCCTAGGGGCTCCGCCCCACATGCAAGACGATGACCAAGGAACTCCAAGGAATCTCCGTAATGCGTGGCTCATTTCGTACATATGATGATCTGTTTCCAGTGGCGTTTGTGGGCGCTCGTTTGTCCGCATGGACGGCCGGCATATTGTCTATTCACGACCTGTGGGTGAGTTTCAATATGCGATATATCTATCAGTAGACCAGATCTGACGAAATACAATGCCATCGTATACGCAGAAAGAGGTCCTGGGTTGAGATGCACCTCCATGCCATTAATTCAATCTACTGTTCTCTCATGCAGTATGCGTGGAGTAATTGCATAGATAGCCGTATTGTATGCTCCAAGGGAAACTAAAAACGTCCCAAATTAAAATACTACATGGCTGTCGGCTGGATCCATAGGAAAAGCATTCAAAAAGCGCAACATAACGTTCAGCAAAAAAGGTCAAAGGAAATAGGTCCTACCAGGGATCGAACCTGGGTTTCGAGAATTCAATGATCAGAATCTCGAGTGATAACCACTACACTATAGAACCTTGCAACACAGGTGGCTATGGCTTATCAACACTCCTTAATGTTTGCACTTGGCTATGCCATGGTCATGCCGCCGGGTTTCAAGTTTCAACCATAACGGCACGAGAATGTCTTATCCTTTCTCCGGCGTGTCAATGCCTCGGAAGCGTCCTTTCCGTCTATATAAAGGTCGCTCCTTATCCTTAAATCCGCGTCCTGCATGCTCCAGCTATGCGAATCACCCCTAATTTGCGCCAGAATGCATCTGCTGCCCTTCGTGAACGCGTCCGGCGACCTGCCCTCTTGACCAAACTTGCGCAGGCAACAGATCTCGCGCCTCTATTCAAGGTCAATTTGATTATTGCGTTTATTGTGTCTTTGAGTTCTCATGATGAAATTCAATACTTAGAATGGCGATTACGTTTGTCAACTTGTCTGTTCTTACCTGCTGAATGCTCATTCATGTGTCCTACGTGACATAGATTGGCTGGTCGGGTTTCACTGGCGTTGGGTATCCCAAGTCAGTACCATCAGTATGTTCCGTTCCTTTCTTTTTTGTGTTAAACCAATTTTGACACAGTTCTAGGCTATAGCGGATCATGTTGAGGTCAACAATCTTCAAGCAAACGCTGAGACCAAGAAAAAGTTCAACCTCTTTGTCGGGGCATCCGTGGGCCCTGAAGTAGAGGACAGGTGGGCAAGGCTGGACATGTAAGCCATAATCACAGTCGATCTATACGTTCCAACTTCATTCTGCTAGGATCGATCGCCGCTATCCTCATCAGGTCGGCAAGGAAATTGCGAAAGGTATTAACGCGGGTCGTATCAACTTCGCAGACAAGCACTTGTCCAGTAGGTTCCTCTTAAGGTCGCAACATTCACTGCCTAACGTCCAATAATAAAGTGTTCCCACAGGACCTTACATACGGCTATTATAACCTTCGCAAGAAACATGGTGATCCTCGCAAGCCATTGGACTGGGCGATTGTTGAGGCCACTGCTATTACTGAAGACGGCAAGATCATTCCAGGTGCCTCCGTTGGCGCAACGCCCGAGATTTTGCAGAGCGCGGAAAAGATTATTGTTGAGGTCAACACCCTCATTCCAAATCTTGAAGGGCTACATGACATAAACCAATCCTTCGTTCCTCCCAATCGACAGCCTTATGTGCGATTGTTTCTCTGGCTTTCGGCCGTGATTTATACTAACAATTTCATTCAGATAATCAAACATGTCAAGGATCGTATTGGAGAGCCTGCTATTGCAGTTGATACAGACCGTATCGTGGCTATAGTCGAGTCGCGTAAGCCTGACAACACTGGGCCTAATGCTCCCGAGGCACGCTGTATCCTCTCCTTGTCTATTCTCGACTTATATCCTCGCAGAACGACGAATCCCGTGCTATCGCCTCCCATCTGATCAATTTCCTATCTGAGGAGGTTGCTGCAGGTCGTCTGCCAAAGAACCTTCTTCCTCTGCAGTCCGGCATCGGGAATGTTGCCAACTCGATCATTGGCGGTCTAGCGGAGGGTCCGTTTGAACAAGTCCAAGTCTGGACTGAAGTCTTGCAAGGCGAGTTCTGGTTTATCTGATCCTCTTGTCCACGCGCTAATTTGTGATGTAGATACTTTCATCCGGTTCTTCGATTCGGGCAAGCTGTCGTTCGCAACTGCGACCAGCATCAAGTTTTCCCCAGAGGGGTGTGTACGCTTAATTTTTCCTTTGTATGTTTCCTGAAGAATGGCATGTACTAGATTCGATCGTTTCTACTCCCGTGAGTTCGTTATTTGCTTCTGACATCTCTAATACCTACAGTCTACCGCAGAATGGGCAAACTACAAGAATAGGCTTCTTCTCCGCTCTCAGCAGGTGGCCAATTCGCCCGAGATAATTCGCCGCCTTGGAGTTATCGCAATGAACACCCCTCTTGAAGTTGACATTGTATGTCTATCTTTCTTCTCCTTGACTTTCACTTAACATTTACGTGATATATGCAGTACGCCCACGCGAATTCAACGAACGCCCTTGGATCGCGGATGCTCAATGGCATTGGTGGTTCCGCCGATTTTCTGCGCAACGCGAAACTCTCGATCATGCACACGCCTTCGAGGTTTGCCCTTTCGCATAAACAACCTTTAGATGCCTGACACATTTTTCCAGTCGCCCGACGAAGACCGACCCGACAGGCATCTCATGTATCGTCCCCTTTGCGTCACATATCGACCAAACAGGTACGAGTTTCCCTCATTTATCACTGATATGAGAAGAAAACACGACTGACGAGAATTTGGATGTGTACAGAACACGATCTGGATATTGTTGTGACGGAACAAGGTCTCGCTGACCTCCGTGGCCTCGCACCCCGTGAACGTGCTCCACTAATCATTGAAAAGTGTGCACATCCGGATTATAAGGATTCTTTGCGAGAGGTGCGTTAGATCTTGGTTTTCTCGCGACGGTGACTCATTGCTGAGTTGGATGTAGTACTACGACCGTGCGTTGCACGAGTGCATGAGGCGGGGAGCAGGGCACGAGCCGCATATGCTGCGCAATGCATTTAAGGTTTGAATTCGTCTCATGTCAAATTTTTTCTTGTTCTAATTTGAATTCTGCGTTCAGTTTCATACCAACTTTTTAGAGCATGGAACGATGAAGATCAAATCTTGGGATTGAATGCGAAATAAAGGAGTAGAACAGAACAGAACAGGAATTAACGTTGTATAATTACACATCATATATAAGTATTTCGAGTCATAAAGTTGAAACGTTGAAGCTGCGGAGCTGCGCTGCAGCCTGCGAAGTTCTGACGCGGCAAAGCCCGGACGCTTTATAAATAAGTAAACATCACTCTAACTGCTACCACATTGCCTTTGCCCTGCTCTTCCAACATGAGCAACACAAGTCAACGAGGTAGAGGAGGCGGACCAGGGGGACATTCCGGAAGGGGTGGCAGAGGAACTCCCCAAAGCTCGGAAGGCTTTGGTGGAGGTCGTGCTAGCCCATCCTTCCGTGGTGGCCCCCGGGGTCGAGGAGCTCCCTCGGGTGCGGCATTTGATTCCAGAGGCCGTGGCGGCTCCTTTGGGGGTCGTGGCCGTGGCGGTAGCCCAGGGATCTATGCTGAAAACGTGCCTGCAATAGTACCTCCTCGTCTCGATGAGTCACACCATACCGCACTTGTTGAGGCATTCAAATCTCTCAAGGTATCTGCAGATCGCCCTCTACGTCCCGGTTTTGGGACTCTAGGCACCCCCATCACATTGAGAGCTAATTTCTTCGCGGTCAAACTGCCGAAAGGCCCATTCTATGACTATGTCGTGGAAATTAGCCCCAAGACCGATATCAACCGTATCAAAGCCCGCATATTCGAGATCGTAGAGGGAAGTGCGAAGTTTCGGCCGCATTTACCCTATACCGCCCATGACCGCAGTCAGAGGCTGGTCTCTGCGAAGAAACTTCCGCAACCCTTGGATATACAGGTCCCCTTCTTTGAAGCTCCTGATACTTCCCCGAGAGCAAATGCCCAGGTATACATCGTTAGCATCCGGTTTGAAAGGGAACTCAAACCAGCGCAACTAATCGAGTATCTTTTATCTTATTATTGGCGCAAATAGAAGCAACTGACATCTTGGCCAGGTATACGGAAGGGAAGCCTAAAGCGCGAGACTACGACCCTCTACCCCTGGTATCTGCGCTGAACCTAGTGCTTCAACAACACGCGAGTCGCACTGGAGTCCGAGTGGGACAAAATCGGTACTTCTTCCCATCGTCATCGCAACAGTTTAGGCTGGGGCCAGGTGTAGTTGCATTCCAGGGATTCTACGCCTCTGTGCGGACCACTTTTAAAGAACTCATGGTCAATGTGTACGTCCGCAGTTATCGATGCTTTCCACGACATTTAATACCAATTTAGTAATGCATGCATGACGGCGTTCATAGAACCAGGCAATCTAGCTGATGCTTTATTTGCCTTCTCACGAGGTTCTCATGGCGCAATGCCTACATTGCCAAAGGGCTTTGCGAGAATCAAAGTTATGACGCGCCACATGGGTTACACCAAACCCGTCAAAAGGGTGGGGACGACTTCAGCTCGAAACACCAAGTTTGAATGCGCGGAATTGGGGGGCGTTGTGAGTGTTGAACAGTATTTTTTGAAAAGTGCGCTATATCCTTCTATGCCTTAAAACACATAATCTTACCTGCTTGTAGCGTACAACATTAAGCTCAAGCATCCAGCCGATCTTCCGGTCGTTGACCTTGGATCCCAGAAGAAGGTAGTTTGGGTACCTGCTGAACTCTGTGACATCATTCCAGGACAACCTTACGGGAAATTGAGCGACCAGGAAACGGCGCAGATGATTCGTTACGCATGCAACCCACCACGTATCAACGCGGAGGCTATCGTGAACAGTGGCTTCCCTACCCTTGGCTTATCTCCCATACAGACGCCCATTTCCGGGTTCGACATCACCATTGATACTCAAATGGCGTCCATCCCTGGTCGCGAATTACCTCCGCCCCGTTTATCGTATAAGAACAAGCCTCTGAGTGTCAGCAATGGAAGTTGGAATATTCTTGACGTCAAGTTTCATCGTGGTGCACATGTGTCAAGCTGGTGGGTGATGGTCGTGCGGGATGGTATGGATATGATTTCCGGACCCAGTGATCCAAACTTGTCGGAATTGGTGCAAGGATTCCGGGGAAAGTGCGAGAGGAGTGGAATAGGCATGCCCCCTGGTCGCCCTCGACTCATCCCAGTTGGGTTACCCCCCGCAACAAACGATGCAAATCGTGCCAGTGCGATCGATCACATTAGGACGACATTGAAGAATAATCTCGTCGCCACTCAAGGCTTAAAACCTAGCTTTGTTCTTGTTCTTCTAGAACGGCGAGACAATTACATTTATCCTGCGATCAAGGTTTGTACTGCAAATAAAGTCGCTATTAGATTGAGGTATTGATGCTCCCTCTTTCCATCTATAGCGTATTGGCGACGTGGAGCTGGGGATCCACACGGTTCATATGCAACTTGAAAAGGCATTGAAACAGGAAAAGCAAGACCAATATTTTTCCAACATTGCTTTGAAAGTGAATACGAAGCTTGGAGGTATCAATCATCAGGTGAGTCTTGAATTTCCCAAGCCTTCAAGTACCTTGATTCATGTATTTTAATGTAGCTCGATGAGCAAGCTATGAGATGGTTGACGAAGAAGAAGACTATGATGGTTGGGATCGACGTCACCCACCCTGGTCCGAAGAGTAGAGATGGAACACCTTCGATTGCTGCCCTCGTAGCCAGTGTCGATGATTCATTTGTTCAATTTCCCTCTTGCTTGCGAATTCAAAGAGGGAAAAAAGAGGTAAATTCTGTGGGTTGCCCTTCCGCAGTCACTTACAGGACATTGTAGATGCTAGGGGAATTGACCGGTATGCTCGTGGAAAGACTTCTCGCATACGAAAAGAAAAACAAGAAGCTCCCTGAAAGGATTTTCGTCTTTCGTGATGGCGTCTCTGAGGTCAGTTCATTGGTTAACTTTGTGTGATCTCCTTTAGCTCACATTATTCTGGCCAGGGACAATTCGACATCGTAATCCAAGACGAATTGCCTCAAATTCTAGACGCCTTCAAGAAATTCGAAACGAAAGAAAGGAAGTCAAAGTATAGACCTCAATTATCAATAGTCATTTGTGGGTGAGTATTACACTGCACCATCTTTAATTACCCACCTCACCGTGACTATACTAGTAAACGCCATCACGCCCGGTTTTACTCAACCGACTCGCAGCACGCTGATCGAAATGGAAACACGCGACCGGGAACAGTTGTGGATAAAGGTGTCACTGCTGTGTATGTTTTACGGGTCTTTAAGTCTCTTGCATGCTTACAATTTAATAACAGGTTTGACTTCGACTTTTACCTCCAAGCACATGCCGGACTTCAGGGAACTGTCAAAGCGACCCACTACACAGTCATATATGATGAAAACGACTTCACGGCCGATGAAATCCAGAAGGGTACAAACGATACCAGCTATTTATACGCCCGCGCCACGAAGGCAGTGAGCCTGATTCCGGCTGCATATTATGCTGACTTGGCGTGTGAACGGGCTCGTTATTACTTGAACGACTTTTTCGTTGATGACAAGAGTTCTCATTCGGGGAGAGTGCATGATCGCGAGGAGGAACGAAAGAAAGTGTTTAATGCAGCGAGGGAGTCATGGGGACAAGGGGTGAGTTTCTCGAGGTTCCTGGACTGTCCTGAGTAAACTGATCGCTCGACTTCATCCAATTCAGCTTCATTCCGATATGCAAGAGACCATGTTCTATATCTGAACTATCTGAATAACTTGTCCGATGTCCGAGTATAGAATGATCTGCACTGCATACATCAGCAGAATCGCAATACTCCCTTTCGTCACTTTCAACACTTTTGAAAGTGACGAAAGGTGTCAAAAGTCAGAAGGTGAGATCACTTTCGGAAGATAAGCCCTATTTCTTTGAGAAGTTTGTTCACCTTTTGAAAGACTCGAAAGTGTACATAAGTAGAATGAGAAGTCTTTCCAAAATTGCTTTCAAAAGTTAAATTCACTTCTGCACCTTTCACCGAAAGGAGCTGCGAAAGTGTCCCGAAACTCAAATCCACTTTCAAA
>JABAJV010008868.1:0-14209 GCA_018854895.1 Tricholoma furcatifolium | reverse complement strand
CGCAAGAATTGGATGAGGTCACTGAGGTGTTGAACGGCTTCTCCGGCAGCAGAGGAAATTTTAAACTCCACTGGTCTTTTGCAAAATGAGCAGCAAATGAGCAGGTGCGTTCAATTCTTACCGGGCTTTTCCGACCTGCCCATCATTCTCGATGATTTACATCAAAAAGCACAACGAGCAAATGAGCACAAGAATTGAGCACCCCTATTGAAATCTCTGCAAATGCACAGTGCGCCCTCTTTGGTTATGTTGTTAACCCGAAGAGGATACTATTCTTCCGAAATGGTGCATCCGGATGACGTTGTAGGTGCTTCGGATCCTCCAACAGACAAGCTAGTCATTTCTCCGAACATTTCCCGCATGTGAACTTTCACACTGCTTTTCGTTATCGGGCTTGGCTGGCAGCTGAATTTCTTCCTACCTGAAGTATGTTTGTATGTTCTTGCTTCCTAACGAGAAATTTATGACTCTAGCTCACCAGGTTAGGAGGTTAACGAGGTGTTATACACTTATAATAATAGTCTCTCCGTCGGAACTCATACACGTTGACGGCTCTCGGGCTCCACGTCCAACAACTGTTCAACCGAAAACCTTTCATTCTCTGAAAGAGCGTGGCTTCAGCGCTCCTCGCCGCAGAAGTCCGGTGTTTATCCGCCTCCAGCGACTGTCGACGAATGTCAGTGTTGGGATGTTAATGGGTGATCTCGAAGTGCATCGTTTCACATCTAAATGTGCTTTGAGAGTACTTTCACCGGTTTAGCTTAATTTCGGAGGGTTAATGGCCCTTCTTGGTCCAGATGATGAAAGGCGTTTTTGTAAGTTGACGATATCCATGTTTACATCTAGCTGAATTTGAAACTGTAGCCCCCTCACACAAGTTCTCATGAGGGACAAGGGCTCGTAGTTAACCCTAGTTAACCCCACCCCTACATTGCGGCAGTCGAAATTAGGATGATTAAAGCGGCGGAGAAATTTCGGCCTGGATACCAGGAACTGGGGTATTCCGCCGAGGTCGCTGCACTTATAAGGCCCAGCAAAACTTTGCCCCTCTTTCTTGCTTAACCGTCGTTCTCCATGTCTGCATCAACGACAACGACGCGCAAATTGCCTGCAGACTTCTTATGGGGTTTTGCAACTGGTGCGTAGTGTATATTTCACCATCCTTCCGTCTCCCGCTTATTTTTTGTCTCTGACCCGCGCTTCGTGTCTATCCAGCTGCATTCCAGATTGAAGGCTCGGCAGACGTTGGCGGACGCGGCAAATCCATCTGGGATGACTTCGCCAAACTCCCGGGCAAGACGCTCGACGGTCGCAATGGCGATGTCGCGACAGATTCGTACAGGTTATGGAAGGAGGATATTGAACTTTTGGCGTCGTATGGTGTGAAGTCCTACAGGTTCTCAATCTCATGGTCAAGGATTATTCCGCTTGGTGGAAGGGGGGATCCGATTAACCAAGAGGGAGTGAAGTTCTATTCGGATTTCATTGACGCCTTGAGGGAAAAGGGAATTGTGCCGTTCGTGGTATGTGGTATATTTCGATATGGTGTCGAGTCGTGTCGGATGTCACCGTCTTTGACGTCCTTCTCTTCTCTTCTCTTCTCGTGCCCACCGAAATTTCCCCGTTCACTGACATGCGTTCATTTTTAGACGTTGTATCACTGGGATTTGCCTCAGGCACTACATGACCGGTACGGAGGGTGGTTGAACAAGGAGGAGATCGTCCAAGATTTTGCTAACTATGCAAAGGTACGTGTCTATTGTCTCATCTCCTACGCATTTCTGACTCCATTGGAATCTTTGTCTTCTAGGTCTGCTTCGATGCCTTCGGAGATCGCGTGAAACACTGGCTCACACTCAACGAACCGTGGTGTGTTGCAATACTGGGATACGGGCGCGGCGTGTTTGCCCCAGGACGTTCGAGTGATCGCGAACGGTCGCCTGAAGGGGATTCATCTACTGAGCCGTGGATGTATGTTCGACCATTCTTCCTTTTGAAGCCTTACTTATTTGAATCCTGCACACGTGAAGTGTTGGCCACAACCTAATCATAGCACATGCCAAAGCCGTCAAGCTCTACCGTGAATCTTACAAGCCCACTCAGGGAGGTCAGATTGGGATCACTCTTAATGGAGATTGGCAGATGCCTTATGACGACTCACCTGAGAGTATGTTTCTTTTAGGGTTCCTTTATGGTATTAGGACAACTTTGTTGATCTTTTTACAGATGTCGCGGCTGCGCAACACGCGTTAGACTTCGCCATTGGTGCGTAAATAATTATGCTGGTATTAATAGCCAGCCTTTCTAACCCGATATTTTACCCTCTGTACGTTTAGGCTGGTATGCAGTACGTCTCGTCTACGCCAACCCAATAAACTTTTTACTAATGTACTTTCTTCCAGGATCCCATATACCTTGGTCACTACCCGCCGTATATGGGCGAGGTCCTCGGTGATCGTCAACCGCAGTTCACGGAAGAGGAACTCGCCATCGTCAAGGGTTCATCGGATTTCTATGGAATGAATACCTATACTACAAACCTTGCACGTATGTCTCCCTTACCCAGACTTATAGAAACCTTTACCAAGTTATCTACGCAGGCGCTGGAGGAGATGACGAGTTCCAGGGGAACGTTGACTATACGTTTACACGTCCTGATGGCACACAGCTGGGGAAGCAAGCACACTGCGCATGGTTGCAAGATTGTGAGTGCCTACTTCAAAAGTTTGGGCATTGGAATCTGACTGATAGCACCATAGACCCTGAAGGATTCCGTGCTGTAAGTTAATTCGTTTCGTTGTTCTACTTCATACCTAACTCGAACCTGGGCATCAGCTCCTCAATTACTTATGGAAGGTTCGTTCATTCTCTTATTATTTTTCGTAGCGAGAGGTTTGACCTTGTTCTATAGAGATACAAGACTCCCATATAGTGAGGATTGTGTATCGGCTTATGTTGATCCTAATATTGAATTCAACCTAGCGTCACCGAAAACGGGTTCGCCGTCAAGGGCGAGAACGATATGCCTCTTGAGCAGGTTCTAGTAGACACCGACCGCGTCAACTATTTCACAGGCACGACAAAAAACCTATTATTGGCAATCTTTGAGGATGGTGTTGACATCCGTTCCTATTTCCCGTGGAGTACGCCTTCTTCATTTTCCTGCATACCTGTGGCTCATTAGTCATCTTCTAGGTTTACTCGACAACTTCGAGTGGGCTGACGGTTACTCAACTCGCTTTGGTTGCACCTACGTTGACTATGAAACACAAAAGAGGTATCCCAAAGCCTCGGCTAACTTCTTAGTTGAGGTACGTGTCCAGGTCCTCCACCGGGGAAATTTCTCCGAGGTTTGACCCTCCCATCTCCAGTGGTTCAAAGACAATCACGAGGAGCCCCGCGCGATTCCTCCGTCGGCGTCTGTTAATGGAGGCGACGGTGCCAGCTCAAGTTCGACAACGAAGGTTAGCGGATCTACCACCGATATTTCTGCGCTCAAGAAATCGGAGAACGGTCATGACAATGCCTCCGCTTCTGCACCCGCTAAGCCACCGGCGAAATCGAAGAGCGCCCTGAGCAGGTTCATTGATGCAGTGTTCCCATTCTGCAAGTGATTTTCATGTTTCATTGCATCATCGCCATCTACAAGTGCATCCTCTTCATGACATCAAAAACTTGGTTGTATACCCCCCCATAACTTACTACACGCTCGCCGTTCTACCTGCCTCTTCCTTTCTTCCATCACGGAACTCCCTTGCAAATGGTACCCTCTTACTACTCCAGCATTGCATGCCCGCAGACTTTGATGACCTACCATATCTCTTCCCCCGCCTTCGCATGTAAATTCTTGTATTCCCAGTCTCTGAGCATTGTATTTTTTTTACCGATGTTTGGCGTCAAGGATTGGAACCATTTGAGTAAATGAAACTTGAAGCTTTGACTTTGAAGCTTGAAGCTTGAAGACTTGACGTGGGAGATTTGACGGCGGATGGCCAGCTGCATATTTACTAAAACGAGAACACGTGTTCCGTGTAAACATAACGTGAACCTCAACAGCGCCTTGCCCTAGACTGGTTAAGTTCTGCAATAACTCAGGGATCTGCGGTGTTGGCCAAGCTAAGACTAAACTCTTCAACTCTGGCGATGTTCAGTCCGGTTCAAGTCAAGGCTGAGCAAGCTGTAGGATGCCCAATCTGGATTGATCTGAAATCCGCGAGGCCTTTGTACCTGCGTAATGCTAGTACCAGGATTCTTGAATATGCCTTTCCCCCCTGACTCGGCCTTCATTGCAAACCAACTTCGCGCCGTTGACAACTACAATAGACTTCCGCAGTGACGAAGAGTGTAGGTTCCTTGAAATCCGTCAGGCGCGCAGTAGTAATCGTGAAACGTTGAACATGTGCTGCGGGGGCCTCGGATTAAGATGTAATCCTGTGTTTGATCCAATCTTGCCTATTTACTTAAATACTTATTATGGTCTAGTTTTCTAGATATTTCGTTTCACCTCACTTCTTTCGATCCGTCATGGCTGAGGATAGACTTGCATGGCTACGCGTACGTATCTTTCTAAGTGAACTTATTAGTCTCCATCATAAATCTCTTGTTCTCTATAGGCGCAGAATGAAAACAAGGGGTTAGTGTTGTCGACTGTTACGGCCTGTGAAAGTCGGACTGACCAGCCCATAGGCCATCATACCAACAGGATACCCATTCTATCGAAATGTCACAGGGTACACAGACCATTCTGACAGGCTCGATGGAGGCGTTCTTATCTGAGGTGAGACCTTTTCTCTCAGCCTCAGTTCTATTTATCTTATATTCTGGGAGATCAAATCCATTCAAGACGCGTTAGATCACTTTTCTGCAGCTGTGGCTCGAATTAAAGACCTTAATTCACGTTCTCTTTATGTAACAGACCAAGCAGAGCTCGCCAGTAATACGGCCCAGTTACAGAAGTTGAGCCTTGAGACAAGTGAGATCTCTACGGATGTTGCAAGGCGGGTCAAAGACTTGGACCGAAGGCAAGCAACGCTGGGAGGAGTCAGCAATGGAATGGCGAGGAGGCAACAGGTGAGTGAATTCTAGCCCATCCCGTCCTTCCACCTCCTTATTGAACTGTATACAGGTGGCAAGGATCAAATCCAAGTTCGTCGACGCAATTCATGAGTACCAAAAAGTAGAACAGGAACATCGGATACAGGCCAGGCAACATCTGGAGCGACAGTTCAAAATCGGTCAGTGCTCATGTCCCATGCTTAAGACCTGTGCTTAGAACGCCCGTACTAGTCAATCCCAATGCCTCGCCAGAAGAAATCAAGGCAGTTGTGGATAGTGATCAAGACCCAAGCCAGTTTTTCAGTCAATCGGTAAGCGATTAAACAGCGCAGCTGATGTCCAAGGACCACTGTTCCTCACACGCCTCTGGAATAGCTCCTTAACTCGAACTATACTGCGTCCAAAGCTACATACCGTGAAGTCCAGGCACGGCATGAAGATCTCTTGCGCATAGAACAGACTTTGACTGAGCTTGCGCGGCTGGTTAACGAGGTGCTTAGAATGGCCTCTCCGAGTCGCGCCCTCCCTGTTGACTTACCTGCTTCAACTTGATATAGATAAGCCTTCTAGTTGAAGAGCAAGATGACGTGATTTTTGCTATCGAAACACAAGCTCATATCGCAGAGCGTAATGTCGAAGCTGGGTAAGCTCGTGCAGTTTTTCTTTGAATGAAGCTCTGGAGCTGAATGCGATTAGGCTGAAACACACCGACCAAGCTCTCATACATGCACGCGAAGCACGTAAGAAGAGGTGGATATGTTTTGGTATCGTGCTTCTTATCCTTCTCATTATCGCGGCGGCGATCGCAGCCAAGTATCATTAATTGGCTACCGCATGTTCTTCATATATATGATTTGACGCTTTCCCATTTTGACCGTATCTGGGCCACTTAGGCCCCGCTCGGGAACCTGGTCGAGTTAGCAGTTTAGCAAGTTAAGAGAATTTTAGCTACCCCGAAACGTTCGGCCTAGTTAGCCCTCCCATTAGCTCAAATTGTCACAAGTAGTCACACGAGATGATCATCGTTGATCTCATCCAATAGATCATCGCGCTCAAGTCATGGTTACAACTCGTCCATCCAGAATTCCAGCTAAGCCTTCAATACACCAAGTCCACAAATCTAAGTGCAAGAAAGCTGGAATAGTGATTGCAGCAATAGGGGCAGCTGCATCTGCAGTTCATGCCTCAGCACACCTTGACAAGGGGTGTATCTATACATCGGGCCTTACTGGGCAACGATGGTTAGATGAATTATTGGAAGGTGAGAGCATAATTAACATCTGGACAAATTGCTGAATATCTGAAGGCAATCCAAAACAATTCCGGCGCCAGTTTGGTATGGAGCGCTTTGTCTTCAGGAAGCTACTCAGTGAATTACAACAACGTTGTGGCCTCAGACCAACAAGATATGTGTCTGCTGAGGAACAACTCGCTAATGAACTCAGGAAAAACCGCCAGGTGTGAGATGCGCAGCCGCAGACCAAAGAAATAGTACTAGGAGATAAGAATCATTAGGCCTCATTGTGTCAGGAAGCAGGGTTGATTTCACTTACCCGGAGGAAATCATTGTGCATTGTATCTGCTGGGCATAGATACATACATAAAGGAACCAAATGTAATAAGGAGAGCATGGAAAGACGGTAGGATTCAGAGTGTTTGCGATTAGATAATGGCGTGAACTATCTAATATCTAATAGCGTGACATTTATCTAACTCGACACGCAGCGGTTAGGGATGGCTAACACCCTGGGAAACCTGCTAATATGCTAACTTGACCTTCCTGCTAATAGAACCGAGTTCCCGAGCAGGGCCTTACGGACCATCGTGGCAACCCGAACAACTTTACCTCTTAAATGATCTGGCACTCATCCCCAATTTTTTTGATGTTATAAGTTTGTTAGCTTATACAAAAGAATTATTGAATGGTATTCAGGCGGAAATAATAAAGCTCAAAATGGGATTGGAAGCAAAATATCGTAGTTAGTGTCCTGCAACGAACAGAGAAGTTTTGTTGCAGCATCCAACATGCAAAGAAATGGTAATTAGTTAGGTCGAAGTTTGAGTGTTACGGAAGGGTTCCAAAAGGCCATCCACGTCTTTTATAACATAACCATTGTTCTCAAATGCTCGACAGATATACTCACGCGCGCCGTAACGGATGCAGCCTATCCACCTCTCGTTATGCTTATTCCATAGTACTGTATCCAGAAATTCGATTTTTTTCACGTTTGGAAATGCAGACCTTATTTTAGGAATGTAATCGCGCTGTAGCACAAGGTCGAGGAAATGTTGTTCTTCATAATGCTCATTCATGGATATCTTCAAGGACATGACCGACGGTGCAGGAGGCCACTTTGTCACTACTTCATCGTAGATCTGTATCACAGTTATGAGTTGAGCGAGAATGAAGTGACGACAACTCACGTGTTCCAATCTGCCTCTCTCGTATTTGTCGAAGTCCACCTCGTCGTAGCCTTCAACAGGTGGAAAACTAACATGGCATGCCTTGATCTCCAACGCTTCAACCGAAGGGAAATGTTCCTGTAGTGAGCGTACAACGTACAATTCCAATGGGATGGATAGGGATGTAACCTCTGTTGATGATTGTGCAATATTGAAGAAATGTTCCGACACAGGTGGGTCCATAGGTGTACATCGCCAGATATGTATACCACTAGCCAGATCAAGCGATGAAATGGGTCGGCCTATCACAACGCGCGATAAGGAGGGTGAACCCAGCAACCGTCGAAGTTTGGGAAGAGAGGTGGAAGGCAACGCTAGAGAATCATAAGGTTTTGTGCACAGGAGCCACCAAATTTCAAGCACTTCGAGGGCCTCTAAACGACCGATGGCATCCCACAATTTTTGATTGGTCTCCATCGTTCGGATTATCAGCGTCGATAGTGCCTTGGTAAATGACAAGATAGAGAGGCCTTGAGTGGGCCCCTCTATTGTCAAAGTGCGGACAGTCATGAAGTCCAACAGGTGTTCCACAACGATCTCGATGACACTGCTGCTGGTAAGGTCCAAAGAGGTAATTGCGAGGAGCGTGCTCGGAAAGACGATGGTAGATTCGTGATCAAACAGGAATTCACCAAGAGACAATGACTGCAAGCCCTGCAACTTGGAAATTGTTCTAAGGACAGAGGAATTGACGACCATCTTCCGTAGCCGCAACATTTGCAAATTCGGCATCCAAAACAGCGCCTTGAAATACATCTTCAAAAAGGCAAAACCGACCGGGGGGTGAAATGGTAGGAGGTCCGCGTTCCAGTTATACAGAGAGCAGCTCTCGACGTGACGGGCAATTGAAACAGCAAATTCTTCCCCGCTATTAATGGCTCTGCAAAAGGCGGCATCTCTTTTCGACTGCCGGACACTCACGGGTCCGATTCCCTCTAATGCTGTTTCACCGCCAGTGATATACAGTTCCCGATAGATCCGAGGGATGGCCAATTCACGGAAGGTACGGCAAACATGGGAAAGGTTGAACAAGGTGTCCCAGCAATCTTGGGGGGTCCAGTTGATAGAGTAAGATACATATTCAAAGGTTTCGAAGTATATTTCGTTGGGAATCATAGAAAGCTCGTGACAACAGCCTTCTGTCGCACGACGTGTCGGAACTAAAAGGCATCAGGAGTTATTACAAGGACTCTAAGAAAAAAAAAAAGGAGAGAAGCGCTTACAGGACGGCATTTTACACTAGATTCGGTTCGGTAGGAGGAAAAGAGACAACTGAGAAAAAGGCAAAGTAATTACAGTGACAATAAGACCACAACTTGCTGGCGCGTTTGGTTTTTGTTTGTCACATGACTTGTGCATGACTTCGCCAATCAATTTAGAACCCGTCCGCGTCAGTGGTCACCTAACTTTGGTGTTTCTGTGCATCCAGACTCGGAGGGACAACCTGAACAGTGAATTGTGATAGCGTCTCAGGTTTTTTTTTACACTCAAGCCTGAGCATACGCGTTGCATCGGCAGTTATCTCATGCCTTACAGACTTGCCCCCTGAACCCGCGATCAAACCTGGACTGCGCCTTTTGCTAATGATGTCTCAGCAGACTACCCTACGGATTCGTCAGCATTTAGCAGGCCTTCGGTGAGCGCGATAGGTGAGAGCACCAACGAGTATGCGTGTATTAGCTAACCTCCTGGAGACGAAAGGTATAAATACTGGCACAGCTCTCTCTAAGATACATTCAACAGAAGCAAAGGACTCAGCTAGCATGTCGTCACCATCAGTTCAAAACGCCCTCTTCCTCGAATCTAAACAAGGCGCTTTCGTTTTGCGCCAAACGAGCATACCCAAGCCCAGCGAGGGACAACTCCTCGTTCGCAACGAAGCCGTAGGCCTCAACCCCCTAGACTGGAAGATCCAGAAATTCGGTCGCTTCATTGAGACATTCCCTGCGATTATTGGTTTGGATGCCGCTGGAGTCGTAGAGGAGGTTGGTGGAGGTGTTGAAGGCTTTGAAAAAGGGGATAGAGTATGTTGATTTTTCTCAGCGCTTGATTCTACATTACTCATATTGTGGGTGAACGATAGGCTCATCCAGGCTAATTTCATTGCGAACGACCAAGGGGCGTATCAGCAATACATTATCTCCACTCCTCTCAACACAGCCAAGGTTCGCTATGATTACCACCCGGTTTCAAATGATATGAATATCAATAATCTTCTTAGATACCATCCAGCATTTCATTTGACCAAGCTGCTTCAGTTCCCGAAACAGCAGCAACAGCAGCAATTGGACTATACGTCCCCAAACCTCATGGTGCAGGCCTCGTTCCCCCCTTCGAAGCCTCAACCCAAGGCAAAGATTCCGGGAGGCCAATCTTCATCGTAGGCGGCACAACCTCTGTTGGACAATACGGTATGTGCATGTTAACTTATCACGCTAAAGGATAGGTCGGTATTTATCTCATGATCTCGCTAGCAATCCAATTCGCCAGATTGTCAGGTTTCTCACCCATCTTCACAACTGCCTCGCCCAAGCATGAAGCTTACCTGAAGTCCCTGGGTGCGACGCATGTCTTCGACAGGAACCTCACGTCTACTCCCTCAGCCATTGTTTCAGAGATCCGCAAAGTCACTTCAGTTCCAGTAGAAGTCGCCTTTGACGCCGTTTCGCTGCGCGACACCCAAACACTTGCGTACAGTGTCCTCGAGCGGGGCGCGAGCCTTATTTTAGTTCTCCCAGCAGCATTTGATGTCGTAGAGGGCAAGGAGGTGGAGGTGCACCAGGTGTTTGGAATGTTTACGCCTCCCCACTCGCGTGAGCTTGGCAAGTTGTTCTATGGGAAAATCACCGCATTATTGGAGAAGGGTGATATCAAGGTGTGTTTTTGTAGCCGAAACACATTGAGTTCATTTTCTTACTGCGCTTTTATACTTCAGCCGAACAGAGTCGGAGTTGTTCCCGGTGGCTTGAGCGCTGTCGTGGGTGCTCTGAAGAGATTGGAGTCTGGCGAAGTCTCGGGCGTCAAATTGGTTGTCCACCCTCAAGAAACATCGTAAACATGGATATTAAATGTACTACTTGAAACAAGCGTAGGAGTACCATTATCGTATGTTACCACGCGATGGGCAGCTAATATCACGAAGAAAATAGCCAAGAGAGGTTCAACGCTAAAAAGGAGGAGACTTTAAAGAGGAGATGAAGACTGGCAAGTACTCGAACTTCAAAAGTTGATCAAGCCCAATGACACAGTGCCATGCGAATGTATACATCTACACATCAGCACCTCTCAGTTGTCGTCGCCGAGACCCGTAGACAACAGTCGCCGCTTCGCGTATCGCGGTGGTTGACGAGAGGTCTTGGACCAAATATGTTACGAGCGTAGGATAAAATGCCTACATGAAAAGTCAGACAAAAAATGGAGAGCGAACGGCAGGATAGTAGAAAATGGACTACACGAACTGATATCATGATATGTGCCTCATTATAGATCATAGCGTTCTGATACAACGACGACGTGACGCTAACGGCGCTAACGACAATTATGGTTATTATGAAGTCGATCAGCTGGGAACCCAATGACATAATAATATCAGTCTATGGAGGATTGACTGGGGAATATAGGAGAAAAAATCATACCTGAAGACCGCAATAAATGAACCCCGAGTCTACCAGCAACACAAGGACTCGCCAAACTTGGAATCTCTCTTGGAGGCGCTGCAATTTCGTGGTAAGGTTCAGGTGTCTCCTAAAATATATTACAACATGGGAGTTCCTGACATGCGCTAGCAATGAGACTTCGGAGAAGTAAATTCATAATTTCACAAGTTCGCACTTATTACTCTGCTGTGTCGAGCTCGAATGGAAAATCGTCAGGGGATTGGAATTGGGAAACATTTTGTTACATATACACGAAGCTTACTGTTAGCGGGCCCTGTCCAATAACTCGTGCAATAACTTCTCCACTGAGGTAAACTTAGCCTCCAAAGTCTCGAGTCGTGCTTCGACTCGGTCCAAACCCTTCCTCTGATCATAGACAGATTCCTTCAACAGCGCTTGATCATTTGCTGAAGCGGGCGAGGGATGGGTTGCTAAAGATTTTTCAAGACTATTAAGTCTTTCTTCAACATTGTTCTTGACCCCATTCAATAACCTCCTTTCTACCCATGGTAACTGATCATCACCCACAATTTCAACTGGTTGGTCGTCCTTAATGCGGAGCATAACGCGAAGTTCACTTGGCGGGGCAGCGACTAATTTTTCGGGTAAGAAGGGTCGATGCCACTCACTGTCGCACTTGTCGCAGACAAGTGAGTAGTCTGAAAATGTTTGAAAGTAATTATAAAAGTCATCAGTACATACTATTAGTTTCGGCTGCAGGAAAAAACGTACAATATGAGTCGAAAGATACCCAAAAGGGCAGTGATATCCGTTCCCTGCAATGATCGCACAACTTTTCTTCAACCTGACGTCCAGTGTCGTTCAAACCCTTCTTCTCCAAAGATGCCCCCTCTTTGTGAAAGGACGTTTTCAACTGAGTCGCTACTAGGAGTCGAGCATTGGATACTATCCATTTTACCTCATGTCGATGAAGAATGCGATCTACTCGGATTAGACTGTGAGATGAGTTATGCCTGGGACGATTGGGGAGTTCTTCATCTTCAAGTTGGCATCCGATACAGAAGTCAACGCTATCCTCGGATTTTTTGAAGTCGAAGCAGTGAATACAAAACAGGCGGTATTGCACGATCCTCAATCTGCATCTGTCGCAATAGTACATATGGCTAGGATGGCTAAGATGCTATTAGTGGCAGTTGGTAACAAGATGGAATTATGGACTAACTTGAACGAATATTGGGCTATACGCTCATAAACATGTCGGGCTGTTGAAGAATAGAACTGATCGGCGATTGGAGACATCGTGATTTTAAGTTCCTCCAGTTCCTCAACTTCCTCACTAGTAAACGGTGATCGTTGGGAGAATCCGCCATTCTCGAGATAGCTTTTGATGGAAAGCTCTTTGAAGCACCGTCCCTTTCTCAGCTCCGTCATCACAAAGTCCACCGTAAATTTATCGCGTTGGACCTGATACAGGATAGCTGCGTACGCAAATGACCACCGAGTTCGAGCATTGTTTCTCTCAATTTCGGCAGGAGTATATCGGAAGCGGGCATAGGGAGCAGGAGTCCTGGAGAACCAGAAGGTTCCATCTGGAGTGATTCCTGGTTCAACGCGGCCGATGTCAGGTCGTGGGTCGCTTGGACTCCGTGGCTTGAACCAGTCGCCCGTCATTGTAGAAGAAGATGGATCAAGAATACCCCTGCATCTTATCCAAGAATCGTAGTCGTTAGGCACCATAAGAAAGTCGACAGCATATTGCTCCACAGCGTTTGGCTCAGTGGCTTTAACGAGCAGGCCTTGAAACTCAAGAGAACCCATGAATACATCTGCCTTCCCAGATATAGGCCCATTCTCGCCTGTATGTTCATTGAACTCTAGCCGAAAAAGACCTTCATGTGCATAATTCTTGTGTGTCATGCAATATCCAGACCAAGACCCTTGAATGAGTGGGACGGCAGTAAGTTCGAAAGAGGCAGTGGAAATCGGAGATGGCTCTTTATATGGGTTCCAAGGTCCATGACGAAGCGTATTGAGAGGAATATCGGCATAGCTGTCTAAGTCCTCGATATGAATATCTTTCCACGCCGAAGCAAGGCTGTTCGCCTCGAGATTTAAATGTTGAGGTGCATTCGTTAATTCTTGGAATTTTAACTTGAACTGAGAGGTGACGGTGAGAGATGTATATATTTACTAATGAAATTCAAACGTGCCATGCCAAATGCAAAGTGTTCAAATTGCTGACCGACATCGATACGCATGTGTTGGAACACAGCTAGAACATAAGATCAACATATTCAACCTGGGTCAAGTATGCAACTTGGGATTACCAGAGAGCTCACGCAGCCTGGACGAGAAGCAACTCATCACGTTCATGAGAGAGTGTTGGGACACATCAAATTCATCGACGTGAAGAATGTGGTTACGGGCAAGCTGCACCGTCTTTATGGAATGTTTCAATAGCAGATATAATAACGGGTAAATGTACTGTATTGGACGTAAAAAATCAGCAGAGATGACATGATCGCCTTAAGCCCTAGATTGAAGAAAAACGTACCCGTTCAATACGACCTGGGCCCGTTACCAGTGAAACTGTTGCAGGTGAATCAAGCACAAAGGAGATCATTGCTAAATTCTTTTCGATCCTCTCTTCCTCTTTGGATGTGAAAACATCTCGTAGCTGGGAAAGCTCCTGCTTAATTGTAGTGTCAGAGAGGGTCGTTGAACGCAACAGAAGCTCTAATTCCGCGAAAACAGGGGAACTGAGATAGTCATCGACCACGGATAAATTATCAAGGCGCACTTTCAAGCGCAATGAATGGATCGTTTTCAAGAGAGAATATATCCGGGAAGAATATATGGAAATGCTCGAATGCCATCCTTTACCAAAACCGGAGGAGTTAACCCAGTCAGCACATACTACTATTTAAATAGACATACCTGCTGCCCAGTAAGCCAACCATTGAAGTAACCTTCGAACCAGGAGAGTGAGGTTTTGGACACGTGATATTTTGGAGGGCTGCACTCACGACCATCCCACAGGACGCATTGTTGTGAAGTTGTTAACTTCATGAATA
>JABAJV010008867.1:0-14221 GCA_018854895.1 Tricholoma furcatifolium | reverse complement strand
TGGACGACGTGTTTGGGTCACATGACAGATTCAAACTCCGCTCAGTATCAGTTTCAATATTTGTCCCTCCAATTAGTATCGAGCCAAAACTTTACCTAAAATAAATATTTGAGAAACACAACAATTAGTTGAGGGAACCTTCCTAAAACAATAGAATAAGAATTAGTAAGAATTGGTTTTGGGCAAGCTCAAACTGATAAAAAATACCGGATTTTGCGTATTTTATCAGTTTGAGCTTGCCCGAAACCAATTCTTACTTCTAATTCTTTTGTTTTAGGAAGGTTCCCTAAACTAATTGTTCAAGTGTTTTTCAAATATTTATTTTAGGTAAAGTTTTAAGGCTCAATTATATTAATTATGAAAACATTAGTTTAGGAATACATTTAGGTTTCCCCCAAACTGATTGCTTTGCAGTCGGTCGCCAGAAAGACTGATCGGCAGTGATGCCATTCTCCTTATTAGTTTGCTTAGTTTGGAACGAAGTGATCAAAAACCTACATAGGTGGGTATACTTACATATTCTTCTCTTACATTTTGCACTCAACAGGCTGGAAACTACACAAGCATATATACGCTCGAAAAAGTAAATCTACTGGTGAGTTACTGACATCACGTCTTCGGGGATTGTTCCAGGCCGCTCAATACATTAAAGCATTTGGACAGCGGCCTTTCCATATGGATGGTATAAAGAGGCGATGGACATGCTCCTTGATCGGAACGAACTCACAGCCAAAGTCTTTGATCAAAGGGACGCTTCCTGCATAGCTTCAAATAGACCATGCTGATCGCCTAGACCATATGTCAAGGTGATCTGCTCAAAAATGGAGGGGCCATTCATAGGTTCAAGTTCAAGCTGAAACAAGCGTCAACACAGGAAGATGTAACAGTAATTTTTATCATTTTACCAGAGAGATAACATCATCAAGCAGATGCGCTTGTCCAACAGCCATTCCCATCATCCCTGCTTGGTTCGCATTCACGATATGGACGTGGAAGTGGTCTGACGATGATATGATGGATTGCATAGATAACCCGAGATGACACACTTACAGTAACTTGGCTGATAATGTATGTACATTCTGAGCGATCCCTTGCTTAAGCCCCATTTCTCTGCGACAATCCGTTCGCTTTCGTGATATATTGCCTGGAGTAGGGGTATATGCTTCTTCCTGAGATCTCTGAGGCTGCGAATGCTTTCATCTCGAACTAGGGCGAGGAGATATAACGACGAAATCGTCTTGAGATCCCATTTCATGTCTGGGAGGATCAAAAACTGCTCCGAAGAATACAGGACCTTATCTTGCTCCGACAAACCCAGCAGTATATTATCAACCCTGTAAACAAAAGTTACAGACTTACGAAGTGAATAAAATTGGATGAAAAGAACTAACCATTGAGTACGCGCCTTTGGAAAGGCAGCGATATATGGTTTCACGATCTTTTCATATGATTCCGGTGTTTCCTTTACCATGATGACTTCTTGCCTGGTATACTGACGAAGCATTTAATTGAAATGTCACCGTAACTCTCCTGGCGTACCTTGCGTATGTGAACCTCCGTAGCAGGACATATTATGTTGATCTTGATGTCTCTGTCTCTTTTCTCTCCTAGCCAGCCGAAGAACCAGGTGTACTAACAGAGGGTCATGAACCAGGGTCGTGAACTGTGGTCGATCTGCGAATGGGAGACTTACTATGTCGGTACTCTGTTCTAGCTCTACTCTGTCAACAAGGACGTTCATAAGGGTATTCGATTCTCCAGGGTCCAGTGCAGTCTTCTCCACCCTCACAATTGCTGTAACGCGACCCTCCTCTTCAGGAGGAGCAGGAAAGCTTCCAAGAAGAGTCAAGCTATGAGTAAACGGATCTTCATTGATCAATTTTTCGAACTGAAAGCTTTTCAGCTGCACGAGAGTCGTTGGTGCAGTTGGATGCGACATGGAAATTCTGTTCAAGTTTGAATGGAATCCACCAATCATTCAATGCTCAATTTTAATCTTATCTAATCTTATCTCAAAAGTGCCCAACTAATAAAAGCCGAAGTGCAAACCATGTTGGTTTTAAATTGATTTTGTATGGCCCACCGAAAAACATTTTTGTTCTTCGAAGAAAAGATGGCAGGTTGGAATGTTGACAGCTACATTCAAGTTAAGGCACCCCTAAACCTGATCTTGAAACTGCATCTAAACAATCAAAGAAATTACTTTTATACAAAGTACTCCAGGTCGAGGCTGACCCTTCCGACGAAAGCTACTTTCGCATTCTGGTCGATGGTAAATTCGTCAAATATCTGACCATCAATGCGAACTTGTATAGTGTCGACGATCTGTGCTTCGAGCCCTCCTTCATCTCCATGTTACCTCCTCTTCCGCCTGGTGACTGGAATACCGGTCGTATATCTCGTAATCCTGCAGATGACTGCCCTCAGTTTTTCGAGGTAACAAAAGTCGAACTCCCAAGGATTTTACACCTCTAGTATCTCCTCCGAATCGACCACCTAAGTCTTCAAATGGGACGTCGACTCCGGTCCAATGTATACGAAGCCAGCACTCCACAGTTTGGCCAACCCCTCGTAGTCAACTTTGCTGAATTCCCTCATAAGATACCTTACCTCGATTCCGAAACTTCTGCATATCAATGGATCCAACATTGCCAAATCGGGCCCCAGTTTCTAGGGCACTTAACTGAGGAAGGTCGAGTTATTGGTTTCGTGATAGAGTGTATCACTGGCTTCCGGCATGCTTCGCCAGAGGATTTAACCCTGTATCAGCAGGCTCTGTAGAAATTACACCGGTTGAACATCAAGCATGGCGACATTGACAAACGTAATTTTCTTATCCACGATGATCGAGCGACGCTGATTGATTTTGACTCTGTGTCGCAGTGCAACGATGCGAAAGTGCTGGAAGAGGAGTTTCGAGGGCTAGAGAAAAAGTTGAGTGGTATTTTGGGGAGAGGAGGTTGTGTGACGACGGTCGAGAGTAGGTCAAAGACGGGCTAATATGAGATGAAGTGTAAGGATGATGTCATGAATTCTATGACGTCGTTAGCTTTTATGATATCATTTCGGTTCTATATTCCAACCACCATCTATTGTCGATGCCTTTAACTCGTAGTCAAACCGCAGAAGATCATATCAAACATGAACCTGAAGAAAATTCTGTCAAAATCCCGAAAATCAGGAAAAGTAAGACAGGTGTTAAACGAGAGTTGGAGAAAAGTCCCAAAAAAGAGGACTCCCCACCATTAAAAAGGGTGAAGATAGAGAAGGCCTATAATTACATGACAGGTATGAATTCAACGTTCTTAAAAAGTGCTTTCGTTCACTGCATACAGGTGTCATTGAACGTGGTCATGTATACTTCTTCTATCGCCCCAAAGTAGAGCATGAAGAAGCCTATTCAATCGACGATGTAAAGAACCTCCACATGCTCCTCGTTCCCCGCCCACCCAGATTCAGCACACACCAAACGAAAACAAGCAGCATCAAAGTCGACCGTGACACTGATGAGGAAGAAGCTGCCCATATGGAGGTCTTGGCCCCAGGCGCCGACGCCATCCCTGCTCCTGAAACTCTCGATCAACCCAAAAAGCCTTTTAGGCTTATCATAATTGGTAAAAAGCATTTACCAGATCCTGAGATTGGGGGTGCTGGTAAAGGGAGAAAGCAGACATTCTGGGCAACAGTCATTTCTGTTGGGGACGATCTGCATGCGTTGGAAGAAGGCCTGGGAGAAAAGACGTATGAAACCAAAACTCTAGGTGCGTATAGGTCATTCTTACAATCCATACAGAAAAGCACGTTTATCGGCGGCGTACCGGATACAGGTACGCGCCACCAAGCACCCGCACGCCTCGCAGCCCGGGGTGCGTACGCACTCATCAACAACGATCCCCAGGTCCCGTCCAGACGTGCAACCCACTTTGGTTACCACATTTCTCACCCAAGCCCAAGCGAATTCGGAGATGTCCAGAAGGAACTAGGGATCGCGCAAGCGGGATCCTTTATCCTGCAAGTTAAGAACCCACTTGCGCCAGCGACTGCTCCGAGGCAATCACGTGGAAAGGGAGCTGAATACCCTGAGGGTATCATGAGCAGCGTTTTCGGAAAAGAACACGAGGGAAAAACTAAAGGGCGCGAGTCCTATGGACTTCGTTTTGCGGCGTGTGAGACGCAAGAGTTATTGGATTATCGAGGCGCGGAACTTCTGTTTATCGCAGCTAGAGCAGGGGAAGAGGGCTTGGAGGAGAGTTTGGGAGAAGGAAGAGGAGAAGGTCAGTGATATATTCTTCTTGAAAGCGAGAAAGTTGCTGAAAGTTGGATGATTTCTAGCTTTAACCAGACTTGAGAAAGAGGAAAGCCAAGAATCAATCGAGACTCTGCTGAGAGAGCTAGATGCTGATGTCAAGGCATTCCCATCAGAGCCTCTAAGAGGGGAATGGATCTGATAGGGCAGGCCATACACAAAATCTGGAACCAGTATTTGTTCATTCACGAACACCCCAGTACATGTTAACGTCGATAAAAGCACGAGGGGATATTGATGTCTATAACGCGAAATAATAAGTCCATATCCAAATTAATGTGCCTCACACATGCTAGTGCATCCTATAATTAAACCTCCCAAGTCCTTAATCCGTACACTTCAAATCACCAGCGACGACGGCCAGCGTCGCGCCCAAACACCAACCCAGCTCAGTCCCATCAACCTTCTTAGCCATCTTCACCTCCCGGGCGTCGTCAAACTCGTATCCGAGTCTTAGCAGTGCGTACATGAATGTTAGGTCGAGGCAGAACTCGGGGCGGCCTTGGAGCTCCGCCATGACATCCGGGTGTGTGCCCCAGGCATCGAGCCATGCGGGTCGGCCCTCACAGACCTTGCGTGCGGTGTCAGCGATGGTGGAGATGTTTAAAGTGATGGGAGTATCGGGTGAGGAAGACGGCGGTGAGGGCAGGAGGAGCGAGAGGCGGTCGTAGAAGTAGGAGAGAAGGAGGATGGGGCCTGTTGGGAAGGTGTCGAGGATGGATGGTTGGTATACACCGTTGAAAGAACATGGTTTCTTTTCGCAAATTCTGTTTATGGGCAAAGAACATGAGAGGATTGAAATACCAGAGAAAGAATTCGAGCTTACGCATCCTTGGCCATAACGAGCTCCATGACGCGACTGCAAGCATCAAAGGAACCAATATCCTCCCCGATCATAGTAACGTTCTTCTTTCCCAGATCAATGGTCCTCGTCGTGCCCTTCGCCAGACACGGGTTACCGATTTGTTCTTTGACCTCGCCATTGGCCCGGATACCCGCCATGAAATCCACGAGCTGGTGAACGTGGTTCCGTGCACGCATAAGACCATACCCGAGATACGAATGCTGGTACAACACATGCTCGCGCCCCGCCATCGTCAGCTCATACCGATGATCACCCTGCGCCAGAACCGCCTTCGCATCCCTCTGCACCTTGGGCTCAAACGCAATCTGCGTTGACGCACCACCGAGGTCGAGGACGGCGTAGGTCCCGTCGGCAGGGGCGGACTTCTCGAGTGTGCCGAGGAGATAGTTGGCCGTGATCCAAGCATACACGCCCTCGTCTTTGCCGTCCATGATTGTCACGGGCTCGCCAGGAGCAAGAGGGAACTCCCATTGTGCCTTGAGTCGTTCTTCGACGGCGTTGAGGATGTCCTGCGATTGCGAACCAGGCAGGAGCCGTAAGCCAGCGGTTGCTTTAACTGCGACGGGGGTACATTTCCGTAACGAGGGCGGAACGACTCGCAAGGCTTCTTCCATGAGGACGTCGAGACTCCTGGCTGCCTTGATGGGCTCGTTGCTAAATGATGAGAGCCCTGGGTGGGTCTGCTTGAAGACTTCCCATTCAAAGGCAGGGGAAGAACCGCAATTATTAAATTTATATATGTGGATTCGGGAACCGGTTGAACCAGCGTCGATCATGAGTGCGTACTGGACCAAGGGTGACCCAGCAGAGTAAGGTTGGGTGCAGTGAGTGGTCTTTAAGGGATCTGGGTCAGTTTCGAAGGTAGCAGGCGCGGGTTTGGGTTTCTGAGTAGAAGGAGTGGGAATATGGGTATTTGACGGAGGTGCTTCACTCTCTGATGAAGTAGTAGTTGCTAAAGCATGATCAATAAAGTGCATTAGAAAAGGAATACTGTACACATACCAGGTTTAGATGATTGGTGCCATGAGAATCTTGTTTCACGAGGTCCAAAGAAATACACAAGTCCAATAAAGACAACGGCCCCAACCGCAAACTTTTTCCATGCAAAACGCCGTTGTTGCATTCGGCTAGGGCCCATACCACCCTCTAAACGCTCGTAGTTGGCACTACGAGGGGATACTATCATCTTGGACCTTTTACGGGAGTGTGAAGGCTTTAAACGAGAGGAAGAAGTCGACGACGACGACGACGATGAGTAAGACGAAGAAGATGGTGGTGGTGAAGGTTTACTGTCTGTCGTGGCAGCTTGATCCTTGTTTTGCTTCCGTGCTCCGAACATTCAGCACCGCCTTCACGCACTAGTTGAACTCGCAATGAGCCAGCCTTGGGCAAATTCTATAGACAGGGATTGAATCCGTCGTCGTCGTCGTCGGTGAAAGAGATCCAGGACACCCCATCAATAACTCCGTGTGGTCGACGCTGTGTCAAGTTCCGAATTGTTTGCCCTTCATGCCTCTTCCACGGCAAATCATTCTAACATTTGGCCCATGAGGGGAGTTCCGAGTCTAGCTCTCGCTTTCAAGGTTAGTTGTAAAATGCAGTATCACGCTATAACCTTGGCCTGATTCTCGTTGACCTACCGCAGATTCTTTTTATCCGATACATTGCTCGTTGCAATGTCACGATCCCTCAATCTCCTATGCAGAAAATCTGAAGTCATATGGAGATTCAGATAAACAGCAGCGATCTCTCTCGCGTATCTTACATGGCACAGAATATAAGTCCCGAGTTCGAGTCGGTATGAATGACTTCCTGAAAAACTTTGGAGAAGAATGCGAGGCTTGCAGCACCGATTCGCAACGTTTTGTCAGTATGCTCGGCGGGTGTGCGAATGCTCTGTCCCTAGGAAAATAACAACGTACATTTCGCACTGATAGTGTACTTGAATACACAATGGTGCGTTGGTAGGGTGGCTTCGACTGTTTCCAACTTCTCCTCATGCAGGTGTCTTTCTCAGGTTCAGCCCACAGCCCAATCTAGCGTCTACATACATCGCTTCGAACTGTCCCTGCCACCCTCACTCGTGGAACTCAAGTCAGCCATATTGTCACACGGTCTAGCAAATCCCTAGATGCTGCTTGCACTGTCGTCAATGATCAACCCATCTTATGGCTATTATCTCCAATAAAGCTCCAGTCACCTCCCCACGTTTCGTGCCCATTCCCAGCGTACGAAGTCAACTCCAATCCAGGCTCATAGTGGAAATCATAATAAGAAATATTTTGGCTCAGATCATTTCTCTTTGCCACGGACTGGAAGTGTCTCCGAAACGACTGTTCGTCTGGATGGGATTGTACACATCTTTATCTCGCAGATCTCATGATAGATACTTAATATCCAATTTTTCTGTAGATCGTTCTCTTTTGATACCCACGAGCTATCAGTTCACTGATTCTATACAAACAACAATTATCGTCCGGAATTATCATTAAAAGATCACCAGACACGTTCCATCGGCGTCTCGAGTTATTTGAAAGAAATGAGATTTCTACCCATAGAAATTACCCCATAGCACAGGGTACCGATAGATTCGGATGCAGAGTGGCGTATTGTTTGCATGTTGGTATGGTTCTATCGCAACTCAGCGCACTTCAAGCTCTCACTGCTCAGGCCAATGCAACTAGTAGCGCTGTCACACCTTTTAAACCTCGCATCTTTCGCTTGGAGTTCTCAGCCGAAGGAAAATACAGCAGCCAATCATCTTTATTGCATGGTTGCATGGCCTTCTAACGGACTCAAGTTGATAACGATATGTCCTATTCACGCAACTGTGACACAACACATCGCTCTGCATGTGACACATCAGGCCGCAGTGACGATCCTTGCTTCATATTAAAAGGCATTTCCAGCCATGAAATATCTATTCGCTTCCCAGGAACTGGGTTAAATCCCAGTGCATGGAGTCTCGACTCGCACTTCTTCACCCAACAGTAGTCTGAGTGAATCAGCGAGACCCACACCTAGTACATCCACCTGCGGCCCTCCGAACCAGCGCCATGACAAAGCTTTGTGCTCACCTCAACACGGCGTTCCCCAGCATTCGCCTCCGCGTCCGCTTCTGCCACCCGCCGTCCCCGCTGCGATCGCAGGTGGACTTTGACGATGTGGAGGACGATGCAGAAGACAGAGACGGATGCGAGATACACTATCCTAGCAGCAGTAGCCCATGGCCTGATGAGAAACAAGACCAGAACACTGCTGGTGAATGTCATATCTCTAGTTACGGTGCCCGACGCCCTAGTCTGCATCGCAAGGCTTTACCATTGGTATCAATTCTCAAACGGCGAGAAGCTCTGGAAGACGCCACGCCGACCGCCACTGACGGCGGCGTGGGGAATAGGCAAGTAGATATCGATTTGTTGTGCTGAAAGGGGATCCACTTATTTTCCGACCTACGTAGATTCGAAATCTCGGTGATGCGTTATCGAACATCGTGCTGTGGGACGTCGGTATCAGTTGAACATATAGCCGACGTACGTGTTATCTTTCCTCCGTCTTCCGCATTTCGATTCTGTTCTTTTAAATTTCCCGTTCCGTTTTCCTATACAATCCACTGACAATCGTTTTCCGTCATTTTGTAGTGGATAGATGACGTTCAGTCCGTATCGGACTCAGGCAAACATCGGTGCGCAACATGCTTGCAAGCATGTACCCTTGTTCGCGATCGTGCATACCCACAGGGAATCGCGCATGCGCATTCATATCCACGTGCATCCAACCTCCCTAAATACGAACGTGCTTTCGCTCTCCTCCTCCAGTACCTCATGAAACTTCAGGGTCTGCCCACTTCACTTTATCCTCCCACTTCCGACACACTCGGCGAGCTGCCTGCATACAGCCTTCGCGATCCAGACGCATCGAGTGAGGGCAAAGACTACCCATGGCTGGAGTCGCACGGGTATGAAGGCGTAGTTGCATCTAGTCGTCTTCACGACGGTCTGGAATCGTCTCTGCTGCTTTCTACGGAGCTGAAGGAAGGGTTCCTTCGCCTGACCAGTATCGGTGGGCTTACACTTGTGCTATTTGCACTTCTGGCATAGATTCGTATTTGCATCGCATACCCATGAAGAGGTCATGCAGACAGTAGAACTATAGACCTCTAGCAAGTCTAGATGGATAACAGTCCTATATTATATATGTAAGCTCTTATTATATCCGAAACCCAGAAAATCAGAAGTGACTCGTAGATGCTCAGCTTTAGACTGGTGACCAATCCCTCTGACGGAGTTGCAAACTCGAGTAGAATACACGACTGGTCACGAGTCTAGCTCAGCTTTACAATTCAGTGTTTGATTGCGATCGGGAGAATACATACAGATGGATATCAGAATGTCGTTGAGACTCACATTGAGAATTAGAGAGCTAAATGCTAGGTAATGTGAGATACTATGAGTGGATGGTTGTGCGTGCTATAGTATGTAGAAGGCAAAGTTCGAATGTAGTGTAGCAACGATTGATACTGCTGCCTCTCATGAACTCATAGGTATCCATGACGCAGCCTGGGGTTCGATTACCCGTATCTGATAGCTCCTTACATTTACAATTGAATTACTGGGTCTTTACATATTATAGTACATTATCACCGGGATCGGTAATCACATTTCCATCGATATCCTTCATTCCATGGCTCCAATGCTCCTCCAGTATGAAACATACTCTTCTAAATGTTTTTTATCCACGGCTGTACTCTTCACCATCGTAACTGAATCCAGCCGGGCAGTAGCAGTTCGCAAGATAACCGTCCCATTCGACATCGTCTTGAAGTCCCTCTCCAAGAAGGAGATGATCTTGAACGCTGCATTGCGCGCTGGATCATCTCCGAGGTCCCGTACCCGTTCGAGCCATTTTGAGAGGGGTATTAGAGGAAGGGGTCCGCGGGTTCTGCCTAGGATAGCTGATAGGTTCTCCATAATACCCTGCCACGACTGTCGCGAAGGGTTCTCCATGTGGTAGAAAGGCTTGAAGCCCCCTGAGAAAAGTAGCTCTGTTATGATGTCACTCGCGCGATTGACAGGCATCCAGGAGAGAGACTGTGAATAAGGAATTCAAGCTGCTGAATATGTCCATCTCAAATTTGATTACTTACGCCTTCTAGTGCTGGAAGCACGCCCAGTTGTTGAGAAGTGCGAACGATGATAGGAAAGTGTTCAGACTCGTTCCATGCACCAGATCCTTCAGCGCCGGTCATTTGCCCAATGCGAACGTTCGATCCTATTACTAAAGGCTCTTCAACACTGTACGCGTTTCCATAAAGTTCTGTGGCTCCCAGGAGCAAACGCTCGCAAACCCATTTGGCTTCCGGATAACCAAATTGTAGGCTATTCACCGCTTCAAGGTATGTTTCTGGAGCCTCAAATGGGCCATGGGGGTGAAGGGCCGAGAATCGGCCCACCACTGCGATGGAGGAGGCAAACATGATGCGTGTGGGTGGAGAACCTGCAGAACGCCGTCCTGCGCTCAAGAGAGCCAGGCGTACTAAATTCGACAAAACACGGATATGAGGCTCGAACGATGAAAGGCTTCGGTTGAAGTCGACGGGCCACGCGTTGTGGATTATGTGGGTCGCATTAAGCAGCTAGAAAACAATTTAGACTATCGACTAGAAAAGATAGTTGACGTACGCATACCTCGGAAAATTCACTTTCGGAAAGGGCAAAGTCAGATCTGCTCAGTTCGGCTCCATATAGCACGACCTTGTCCCACGAATGGCTAGACATATATGCACCCCTCCTCTCCATGAGGTCCATTTGGCGCTGACGCGGTGTAGTAGACCCAGAGTGACGACGATTAAGGCAAATGACTTTCGAGACTTCGGGATCTTCGGCCAGTCGTGAAAGAAGGAAGCATCCCAGGCTGCCGGTAGATCCAGTGAGTACGACAGTTTTCTTGTAGCCAGTAGATGGCCGTCGCTTGGATCGAGAGATACGGACATGCATCGCGAGGGTCCCGAAACTGCGAAGTTCCTCCAGGTATTTCTCAGCCATTTCTTCCATCGCCCGAATTCTTCGTTCTTCTCGTGTTTCACCACGGGAGCCTGGAATCAACTGGGTCCCCTCTATAATGCGTACAATAGCGTGGTGTAGTTTCTCGATTGAGGAATTGTCAAAGCAGAAGTCAGGGTCTAGCTCCTGGATGGGAACTGGGAGGCCGGGTGTGACGCAAAGAGCGTTAAAAATTGATCGTCGGAGCCTGCTGGCCTGTAAGCTGTCCATCCCGGCTTCAAACAAATCAACGGAGTCGGGGATTTCATCACCTCCAGCAATATTGTACACAAGCTTGCGGATGAACTCCAGGAGGGCGAAACCATTATTGATGGAAGGAGAGGGGAAGGGTACGGCCTTCTGAACCTGGGCCCTCTCATAACATGCTTTGATCTCTTCGTTGAACGCGGCCATGATGCCCTTACGAGCCAGGCTACCTTTGTCGGTGCGAATGAAAGGCTTGGATGTTTCCCGAGTGAAGATAAGCATCTCGGTTGAAACCTTCCCGTGCTTATCTGTGAACGAATTACCTCGTTCCAAGTAAGGTTGTATCGAGGTGTGGATGAGGTCTCGGGTAGCTGGTTGATTAATATCTGCAGCATTAAAGCTATCCGCAGAGAGCTCGATTAGAAGCCCGAGGCACACCTGACCTGCACCGAAGGCCAAAACATCTTTAACGGCAGGATGTTCAGCCACCGCATTTTCGAGACTTGTCGGCCTAACTTTTTCTCCAGTGGAAAGAACTAATAGATCGTCAAAACGTCCCACGATCCTGAACTGTGAGCTGTCAGCCGGGTTCATTATCAAGAGATCCTGAATTTCGAAGGGTTGCTTCCAGCCAGGAGGATATCCTACTAAACGGTAAGACTTAGTACCATCGTTGAGAGCCACCATGTCGATCCCCGTGTCCGTTCGTGGCTTGACGTAATGCCAATCGTAGCCACGAGCAACTCTTTCTATCGGAGCAATGGCTCCGAGCTCTGTGCACCCTAGGAGATAAATGATATAGGTTTTAATGGTCATAGTAACATTACCGATAAGACGAACGTACCCCAGTGATTCAGAAGTTTGACCCCTGCGTTTGCAATTTCAGTTCCAACGTTTTCTTTCATAGGAGCGCCACCAAATGCAACGATATCCAGATCTTTCAATGCCTCGAGGCCCACATTACTGGGCAGGCGGGACATTTCCTCAAGGATGGACGGTACCGTAAATAGGTAGCGTGCACCTGTTTCTTCAAGTGTTCGAAGGGTCGTCTTCCCAGTCGGAATTAGAGACGCTGGGGGCAAGTAAAATGGCATTCCGATTGAGAGAGAAAGGGCTGGCGCGAGGAAACCGAATCCCTGAAAGATAATCAGTACTGAAGGAGGGAAATGGGAAATGAAAAACCGACGTGAAATAGAGGCAGGGTCGATACAACATAACGGAAAGGCTCGTGTTGTTCAGGCAGCCGATGACACGTTGCGAATAACAAGATATAGGTCTGGCTGTGATATATCGCTTTAGGCAGCCCAGTCGTCCCTGAGGAATGCATTATAAGGGCATCCAGGTCGTCGCGTTTCCAACTCCTGTACGGATGAGGTATCTTAATGTCCTTTCTATCATGGTCAGGAGTCAGGAGGTCGTCGTATCCAAGAGCATGCACAAAGTTTGGGATGGAGTTCGCGCCCTGTGATTGGAGAAAGTGCAGTGCCTCTCTCGAGGATCTGACAGTGTGGGAGCCGATTAAGACGCATGACGGCATGGTCTCCTGCAGAAGGTGTGCAATGGCGACGGGGGATAAACGCGCTGACAACAACAAGACCTATAAAGGAGTGAGGATGAGCCTATCGCAACGTTGAATCATTTCTCACCGGTGTTCCTATACGCAATAATGCAGTCATATAGATGAATACGGTTATGTCGCTTCCGAGGAGGATTCCAACGGGCGCAGGGCGTTCATGGCGATTTGTACGACCTGGGGTACAACCACTGCTTACCAACCACCATGACGCATATTCGACCGCATTCTGAAGCTGAAAAAATGAGATCTCGCAAGAAGGTTGGTCAACGGCGCGAGTCTGGATACCAAAAATGTGATCAGGGTTCTTGGACGCAGCAAACTCTACGAGCTCGGGCATCGAGTTGACGCCGGCAGCGAGATCCTGTTCATAGCCAAGATTGATGTGCGGTCGAATAAAAGTGCTGCCAGAGAGAGCGGGAGACATAGTAACAAAGGCTCTTGGTGGACTTTTGAAAAGAAGGGGTGATGCTTTGAGGACTAGCGTTTAAATGACATTTTGAAGTATTCGGGTTGTTCCTATACAAGGACGCGAGTTGCGCAAACCCGGATGTCTCGGTGGGTGATCTTCAATCTATCGGATCGAAGAGCATATTCAGCGAAGTCTCCGCCCACGAAGCCGTTGTTGATATAGCAGCGGAGTTTTGCCTTTTCTGAGAATTTACGTGTCTCTCACGCCTAACTCACGCCTGACAATCAGCGAATATCCTCACCGATGGATTAACCATATTCAGCGCCCAAAATCCATCGCTGCTACTAGTTTAGCTTCCGTTAGCAAACCAATCCATAAGTTCACTCTGGGTACCAAGCCAACGATGCCGCCAAGCTTGCGCCTCCGAGTTAACGTCGTTCTTCGGAGTCTTCCCCCCGCCATTTCAATTTTGGCGAGGCACCATGGGTAATGCAGATGTTACAGGATGATAATCAACCTTTCTCCTGGAGGAACCCGCGTCCATCAAAGACTTGTGGTCAACGCGTCCCATCACTATACCGTGACTGTAAGTATGTATTTTGATCTCTGAACTGTTTCACTACATATATAAGATCATCCATCTGTATCAGTCAAGTGCACCCACACGAGGCATGCCATTATTCGAGTGTTATGAATCTTCTATCATTAAACACTTGATTAAAGATCAAGTGATAGTTACCTATGGTGCGCGTCACCTATAGGCCACCTATTTTGTATAGGCGCCAAATTGGTCCGGCGAAAAAAAAAGTTGAAGCTC
>JABAJV010008866.1:0-14262 GCA_018854895.1 Tricholoma furcatifolium | reverse complement strand
GTCTCTTATCCTATTGTATTTCAGACGGCGGTTCACGAGACTGGACACTGGCTTGGACTTTATCACACATTCCAACCACACGAAGATCCAAACACACGTGAAAGAAATGGATGCATCGGTGTTGGTGATTACGTCGCCGATACTCCATTTCAAAAGGAGCGAACTAGCGGCTGTCCGCACGATTCACAAAATCGCAATTCTTGTCCGACTCGCAATCCCGCAAATGAAGTGGATCCTATTCGTGAGTTGTTTCGTATCGCTTGACAATCGAAAATAGTTTTACAGGGTACGATTTTCAGACAACTATATGGATTATAGTTACGATCGCTGCATGAGAGAATTCACTAATCTGCAGGCAGAGCGTATCGCACTTCGAATTCAGTGGTATCGCGGAATAAAAGTATCAGCTGATGGAAACTGAATAGTATCAGTACTAGTACTTTTTTACGACTCTAGTAGCATTCGCTGCATGGCCATTAGGATCTCCGTCGTTTAGCTTCATTGTCTACAACATCTTTTTTTCACCCTAATCTTGAGCCTTGAGTTTGGACGGTGTGATAACTTTTCACTACTTGCTGGCATCATGATATATCCGAGGTCAAATTTGAGTATATATATACAGTCTGTAGGCCTCTCCATGATCCACAGCACTACGTACTGTGAAATACATACGTTACACGCCCATGATCAAACATCGGGATTCGGTACCCTTCCACCAGATCTGCCTCACCCACCTCCGCATGCGCGTCACGCTCCCGGAATGGCACCCTCGACTTCCCGCCCCACGTGTCGTTCGCTATGTAGATTAGTAGAATGGAGGCGTGTGGCAGAGGCTGGAATGTAGTCCAGCGAGGTCATGGTAGGTCAACCAGTGTGACATGTCAGGCGTCATCGCAGCCACGACCTCATCCTCATCGTCGCTCTGGGAAGAATAAACGTGGTTTGAGAGGCTCCAGACCGTCAGTGGTTCTACTTCGATGACAGACCAGGCGCCAAGATGAGATGGACGAGTCGCTCGGAGGCGTCCGTTCGCAAACCTGGGGCGTGCATTCATTCATTAAGCGAGCCGCGCTTCCTCCAAGTCGGATGCATCGTTGGGTACTAGGACGGGTCGTGTCCCATGTGATAACCACCCATCGGGCTTCGGAGCGCCCATTGAACTGATTAACATCCCGCCATTTTTCTTGTCGGCTTGGGTATCTGACAACTGAACGATACATATGCTGCATATGCGTTCGCCTCTTTTCTTACGGGTAAGCGTTCTTTCATGTCGTACTGGACAACAGCCGCTGATCTAGATATGTTACAGGCTGGGCGTAATACAAATTTCTAGCACTGACCTTCGGTACGCAACTCGGTCCTTTCTCCTACTCATGGCCACTAATGAAACAGAAAACCTGAACACAGAAGCGTCAACTTTTGCCACCAATTTTCATTCAAGAAGCAATAACGGCATAGTCGCAGATTCAACAGAAGGGTCTACGCGACGATGTATGAGGCAGATGGATGAATGGTGCACCATCAACTCTTGGGAGCATGTCACGTAGGGAGGTCTACTGGAGAGTCTGGAAGTTTGAATGGCCGAAAACGAGCATCGTCGCACCTTCTATTTTGCATTTTCCCATATCTCGCACGAACATTTCCTCTCATACCTAGCTTAATGCACATTCGGTATCGCGACTTCGGAGTTCTGGTACGCCATATTCTGAATACGGTGCGTCATGAGCGGCTCTTCCTGTTCTCTGTACTCATCCCCCTCTCTTCATCCAAAAACAATCATCCCCGTTTGAACACGAGACGTTCGCTTCATGTACATATTGCGCAAAGGCACAACGCGCATTCCAATAAGTTGCGATGGAAGGGCGACTCAGGTGAATGGAAAGGTAGATGAAGAATTGAGGAGGGAGGGGAAGGTAGGCTGGGGATAATCGAGGGGTTTTAAGGGATTAAAATGGTGACGAATTTGTGATACCCGATAAGAGATGTGGCCGCGAAAGGCACGTCGTTGTCGTCGAATGGAGAATAGGACAACTCTATTGCATCTGTTAGGTGGATTGGGGAGTGTGCACGTCACTGGGACCAGGTCTGGAGTGCAATTCAATGTGAGTTGGAGGCTATTTAGTGTAATATAAAATATGCAAGGGGCAAAAATAAATAATCGACGTACCATGTGGTCTTGGTGGTTGCAGCGCTGGGCCTCATCATTGCTAGCCATAAAAATGACTAAAAATGACACTAACAGACGAAATCCCGACCCAACGCGGCACACCATAAGACAATTACTACCAAAAATCTTCTTAGCCCACATCTGCATCTTCTAAATCGCTACACTCTAGTTCACTAGCTGCATTCCCTTCCAGACATCGCTTTCTCTGAGTAAGCAGATGCAAATCCTTACGCCTTCAATTCCGAAGAGCAGGTGCAGAGGCTGCCTGCGAGGCTGGAGTTATCGCCGAAGGAAACATGAGCTGGAAAAGGACAGAATGTTGTGATGTGATGGGACATTGTGACTCGGATGACTCAGGCAGTGTGGGAGCTGATGGTGAACTGATTAGCCTAGGCCACAACGCGCTTTCACATATCTAAGACTCCCATCATTGACGTCCTTAAACACTCAGCACTCAGCCTCTATTTCAGTATCAACATGTTCCACAAAAGCAAGCACAATCACATCCATAATGGTCAATTTTCCATCACAGATGGAAATATCAACACTCAAGTCAACGCTCAAATCAACGCTCAAAATGTAGTCATAAATCACCATCATGGCAAGTATATCCACACTCTTGACTAAATTATCTTAATCACTTGCTTGTTATTTAGATCCTCGAAAGCGACAACGCCAGCCTTCCTTTGATAATAACAGCATGAGGATCTCGGATAACGTATGCCCTACCAATTCAGAGTCGAAAAGCAAACAACCACCAGCTAAAAAGAGTCGGACAGATAGTGAGTGAGTTGCAATTCCCATTGGCATTCAAATGTAATTATTTAATCTAGATGAACGGCTATTATCAAAACTTCAAGCTGCCAAGGATGCTGGCCGTGTTGGTTCTAAGGCTTGCCTTGAGGGCACTCGTGTCGCACTTCTTGAACGTATTACTGCTTGGGCACTGAATCCTACAGGTGAAAGAGTTCTTTTCCTGACTGGTGCAGCAGGTATGGGAAAGTCTGCTATTGCTCATACTATTGCCAAGGATTTTGAGAAATCTGGAAAGGCTATTGTTCCCTTCTTTGCATTTAACCGCTTTGTTCGAGAGCGCTCCTCATGTCAGCTCATTCCAACCTGGGTAAAATATCTGGCAGAAAGGAAAAGTGATTATTGTACTTATCTGCAAGATTTGATGGATGATGAGCTAGGTACTGCTGATCTTGTTGATCAACGTGACATATTGCTCTTGCAAGGCCTGTCAAGCATCATAATTCATGAACCTATTGTTTTCATTCTTGATGCACTTGATGAATGTAGTGAATATGAAGCTCGAATGCTTTTCAAGCTCTTAAATCACTTGTTATTGTGTTGCAATCTGCCTATAAATATTCATTTCTTTTTCACCTATCGTCCAGATCCAGATATTATGAGGATATTTCTTAATATTCCTGCATTCAGAATTCTTATTGATGAAGAGCAAAATACATCTAATGATATTTTAAAATTTGTTGAATATCAACTGGAAATGTCAGATTTTGAGTTTCTTATTCCTGAGGTTGTAAAAGCTGCACAGAATGTGTTTCAATGTGCTGCTTTGCTATGTCATGAATTAACACACTCTCGTCAATTGTTTTCATCAAGTGATCAACATACCTTCCTGCAAAAACTAAGAGAAACACCTGGAGCTTCACTTTATGAGACCTATTATCTCATTCTATCTATGTATATGCATGATAAGCCAGGGCTAATCAAAGCATTTCAACATCTTATGGCATGGATCTTTCTTGTGCAATCTCCTCAATCTTGTTATGTATTTTATAAGTTTGCTGCTGTGCTCTTAAGTGAAGATGAGCAGAAAGATATTCAAAGGACTCTATCATTTCTTGGTTCTATATTTAGTGATATTGGAACTGAGAAACCTATTATTCCATTTCATACTTCTATTCGTGATTTTTTAGTAACAGAAGATGCAAGTCAAGAATATTATGTTGATTTGAGATCTGGATATAATGAAGAAGTAGCATTAGCATGCTTCAGAATTATGAATGCTGAGCTATATTTTAATATGTGCAAATTTCCTACATCTTTTGCTTTGAACTCTGAGATTGAAGATTTGTCTGATCAGATCAAAAATAACATATCACTTGGAAACATTTATGCACTCCAATATACTGGATATCATTTAAAAAATACTATGAAGACCTATCAAGAAGAGATTGCAAAAGAATTGACACTTTTTTTGGAGCAGAAATATTTGTTCTGGCTTGAAGCACACAGCTGTATGAATACAGGACAAGCTGGACCTGGGACAATTTTACCAGAGTTTTTGACTTGGGCAAAGGTATATCTTTGAATAATATTAAAATATATCTAGACTAATTTAATTAAAAAGGAAAAAAAAGAAGAAAATATAGTAGCAACTTTAAAGGACTTTATACAATTCGAAAAGAGATTTAGAGAAGGGATTCAGTTATCTGCACCACAGGTTTATTATTCTGGCTTAGCATTTGCACCAAAGCACTCAATAGTAATAAAAAAATATATCCATAATTTTGAAAACATAATTTCAATTACTAGAGGAGGAGATTTAGTCTGGTCTCAAGAGCCTCTAGTTAGACAACTTGATGCTATAATTGGAACATTGGCATTTTCTCCTGATAGCAAACATATAATATCAGGAGATTCTAACAATACTATTACAATCTGGGATGTAAGTACAGGACAGCAAGTTAGAGGTGCTATATATGGTCATGAACATACTGTAACATCTGTGGCATACTCATCAGATGGCAAGCATATTGTATCTGGATCCTTTGATAAAACAGTTAGAATTTGGAATTCAGCAACAGGACAACAAATTGCAGATGCACTGGTTGGTCATAAAGATGCTGTGACATCTGTAGCATATTCATCTGATGACAAGTATATTGCATCTGGATCCTTGGATAAAACAATTAGAATCTGGAATACTGTTACAGGACAGCAGAGTGGAGATTCTTTAAGAGGCCATAAAGATACTATTACATCTGTGGCATATTCACCAGATAATCAGCATATTGTTTCTGGATCAGAAGATAAAACTATCCGAATCTGGAATGTAGCTAAAGGAGAAAATGTTGGAACTTTCACAGGCCATAAAGATAGTGTTACATGTGTGGCATATTCAGCAGATAGCAAGTATGTAATATCTGGATCTTGGGATGCAACTATTAGAGTCTGGAATGTGGCTACAAGACAGCAAGTTAGAGAGGCTCTCACAGGTCATGCAGATATTGTAACATGTATGACGTGCTTACCAGGAAGCAAGCAAATTGCATCTGGATCCCGTGACACAACTATTCGAATATGGGATCTAACAACAGGGCTACAAGTTGGAGATCCTCTGACTGGTCATAGAGATATTGTAACATCTGTGGCATATTCATCAAACCACAAGTATCTTGTATCTGGATCAGTTGATAAAACTATCAGAATCTGGGATACAGCTATAGGACAAGATGAAGATGCTCTAATTGGCCATCAAGCTACAGTAACATCTTTATCCTATTCACCAGATGGAAGGTATATTGTCTCTGGATCAGTAGATAAATCTATCAAAATTTGGAATGTGGCAACAAGGCAGCAGATTGGTAATCCTCTTATAGGCCATGAAGATACTGTAATATCTGTAGCATACTCACCAGATAGTCAGCATATTGTGTCTGGATCTTGGGATGCAACTATCAGAATCTGGGATGTAGCCAAAGGAAATCAGATTGGCAGTGCCTTAACAAGTCATACAGATCCTGTAACATGTGTAATATACTCACCAAATGGCAAAGAAATTGCATCAGGGTCTGCTGATAAATCTATCAGAATTTGGGAGGCAGAAACAGGATTGCAAGTTAGAGATGCCTTAACTGGTCATACAGATACTGTAACATCTGTAGCATATTCACCAAATGGTAAATATATTGTGTCTGGTTCTGGTGATAAAACTATTATATTCTGGGACGTAAAAACAGGCAAACAGAGTGGAGATGCTCTTATAGGCCATAGAAATGTTGTAACATCTGTAGCCTACTCCTCAGATGGCCAGCATATTGCATCTGGATCTTGGGATACAACTATTAGAATATGGGATGTAAATAAAAGACAGCAGATTGGAGATGCTCTAATAGGCCATGAAGATATTGTAACATCTGTAGTATACTCACCAGATTCCAAATATCTCATATCTGTATCGTGGGATACAACTCTTCGAATTTGGGATGCTGCTACTAGACAGCAAATTGGAGCTCCTCTGACAGGCCATGCAGATATTGTGACATCTGTAGCATACTCACCAAAGGGCAAGTATATTGTGTCTGGATCTTGGGATACAAGTATAATAATCTGGGATGTATCCAGAGCACCGCAATCTGACCATACTTTGAGTGGTCATGCAGACATTGTGACATGTGTGGCATATTCACCAGATAGCCAGCAAATTGCATCTGGATCTCATGATAAAACTGTCAGAATTTGGGATGTAACTACAGGACAGCAGGTTGGAGATGTACTGATAGGTCATGAAAATATCATAACCTCTGTAGCGTATTCAACTGATGGCAAGCAAATTGTGTCTGGATCACTGGATAATACTATCAGAATCTGGAGCAGAGCTACAGGAAAGCATATTGGAGATGCTTTAATAGGTCATGAAGATGCTGTAACATCTGTAGCATTCTCACCAGATGGCAAGTATATTGTATCTGGATCATGGGATACAACTGTTAGAATTTGGGATGTAGCCACAAGACAGCCTGTGAAAGAGGCTCTGGAAGGTCATGCAAATATTGTGACATCTGTGGCATATGCAGCAAATGGCAAGTATGTTGTCTCTGCTTCTTGGGATACAACTATTAGAATATGGAACATGTCTACAGATCAGAAGAGTGGACAAGTTTTAAGAGGTCATTCAGATATTGTAACAGCTGTGGCATATTCACCAGATAGCCAACATATAATTTCTGGATCAGTTGATAGAACTATCAGAATTTGGAATGTGGCTAAAGGAGAAAATTTTGGAGCTTTGATAGGCCATAATGATGCTATAACATCTGTTGCATACTCATCAGATAGCAAGTATGTTGTGTCAGGATCTTGGGATAGAACTATTAGAATGTGGGATATAAATACAAGGCAGCTTATTAGAATGTGGGATGAATTCATATGGCAGCTGAGGAGTGGTTCTCTGACAAGCAATGATGTTGTAACCTCAGTTGCATACTCACCGGATGGTCAGCATATCATTTCTGGATCAAATGATCATACTATCAAAATTAGAAGTTCAGCCATCAGTGAGAAAACCAAAGATACTATTATAGCCAAGAAAACTCAAATGTTAAAGTATGATCTATTTCTTTTACATTGATTTATGAGTGTCTAACAATATAGCCCCAGTCAAAAAATTACCTTTCATGTACCTTGGCTTATGCTTGATAACAAGCACTTTCTTTGGGTTCCTCATAGATTCCATCAGCATTTTTTTGTTTTTAATCCAAACTTTGTCACAATACCTCTTAATAAAACATGTGTTTTTGAAACAGAAGATCCTTCATGGGGTGATAATTGGTCATCAATATACAAAAATATTTAACATACTATTTTTGTTTGTTGGCTGTGATTATCTGTATTCATATATCAAATAAAAGAGCAGCTAATGCCTTAGACATTAAATCAGTGAGTAAATATTGCTAGAAAATGCAAGAGGATAGAGTTGATGTCACTGCTTTTCTTAGCATCCTTGTTAGTGCAGGTGTTAATAGGATGCAGCCTCATACATTCATAAGACTTTGTAGCTAGGATCCAGCCATCACCCCATTTGTATACATGCTCCTAACTTATTGCCACCCTTGATGTGTACTCACACCTTCTTGTCTCACACTTGCACAGATTCTTCAAGTTCAGCTTCTTTTTAAATGTAACATCAAATCTTGTCATTTATCCAGTAAGCAACTAAATAACATAGCAGCTGCTTTACTCCAGAGAAAATTTATTGTGCTAAGGTGTATTATGAACAGTAAGTTTCTGATTTGTACCCTTCAACTTAGGTATAACTTGAATTCCTTGCCAGATACTCTCCTCCATGATCCAAGTCAAGAACTTTGATCCTGACATATAGGTTTCTTAGTTGTCTTTGCATATACACAAGGCTCACAGAAGAATGAATTACCTAACTTTGTAGCTTAGAGCTGTGTGCCAGTGACCAAGCCCTTTTCAACAAGGTGCTTAGCAATTTCAGGAGAAATATGCCTCATGTGTCAGTAAAGCTGGTCTAAGATAATCTTGGCTCTTTATCCATTGTTCTCTTACACATATATAATCTTTCCATACATTGATCTTACCCTCAGTTACTTATATCAGACTGAGGGTAAGTTATTCTCACATTACACACACACACAAACATCATTACTTACAATTACCTTAGTTCAAGCTAACATATCATGTAATATCAGCAAAGTGCAGGAGCTGCAAGAAAATCACGCCAGAATCCAGAGCTGGAATGCATTGAAAAGCTTGAAGAAAAGATGTTTGAGCATTTCAAGAGTGCTGGAGTTGCGAGAAATTGACAGTGGGGTTTTTTTTTTTTTTTTTTTTTTTGGATCAATTTTCGTGTTCAGGCGCTAGCCGCCTATGGTACATGTTACATATAGTTTCTACATGTAACATGTAACTACAAGAGCTCCTGAATGCACTGTCCTCCCGTTAAGTGGAGAAAGAACAGGCCGGCCATTCCATGACCGTTTTAGTCAGGACTCCCCTGTCATACCCAGGATGAGAGCATGGTTGAGTTGTTGTGCGACAAGTGCCGGCCAGGAGAGGCGGCCATTGGGGGGGTTGAGCAGTTGATGGGTTGACCCAGAGCTAAAGAGGATGATCAGTAGATGGGGGACAGGCATCAGTGCTGAGTGGGTATATTAATCATGAGGTGACAGTGGTGTTTTTGGCAGTGTGGGAGGGGAGATAGTCGGGAAATCACTTGGTGGCTCTGATGTAACTGAAGAGATACTTCAGGGTGCTTGGAGTGGACGTTAAATAAGCAAGGGACTCAGCTTTTTGTTTTAACGGACGTGTCAGGTGTTTGAATCTCTTGTGACAATACTGGGGGCAGAGGAAGAGGAAGTGTTCAATGGTTTTGACTGTGAGATCTCAACAGTAGGGGCATGTCAGTGTTTCAGAGCAGTGTATGTAGAAGAGATGTTGGTTGAGGGAGAGGTGGCCAGTATGTAGTTGGATGAGGAGTGAGGCACGGGGGTGGAGGAGGTGATTAATGAGGCGGACGTAGGTCTTAGACAGGAGGGACTTGTCGATCATCCTCAGGTGTTTGTATCGAGGCGAGGACTTCCAACAGGACTTCCACTTTTTGACTGTTGAGCTGATGTAGTGTTGGCAAGTGACAGAGATGCTGGATGGCAGTGGTTTGTGTCGTAGGTAGGTAGGAAGTTGGGCAGCGGGGCTGGAGGTTCCTTGTGCAGCTTCCTTTGTGAGTTCGTCGGCTAGTTCGTTGGGGTAGAAGTTGAGATGTTCAGGTGTCCAGTGGAGCTGTAAGTCAACAATGCCACAGATCTTATCAAGCCATTTCTGACCTGAGTTCAATGCCGTACAGCGATTTCGTGCTCTGAGGTGCCTGTCTTGTTTGGTATGAAGTGCTTCTACTATGGTGTGGACTTGGTCGAGGAGGTGGTGGCCAGGGTAGGGTTGTTGGTTGAGTAGGGCTTTGATGGTGGCTTGACTGTCAGTACCGATGCAGTGGAGGTTAGATGCAGAGCATCACCAAGAGGACTGGAATCCTTATGCCAGTCTACTGCCAGGTTGGAGCTATGAGGATCATAGAGAGAGTGATTCAGAAATAATGGTATGCACATCAAGTCTTTATAGCCCCTGGCACCACTCAAACAACCCTCCTTCCAGTGTGGTCCTGAGTATGTTGAGTGGACTGTGTCTCAGGCTGAGACCATTGTTTGAAGAGTGTCAGTGATGTTTAATTGATCACTGGAAATGTCTATGAAAGGAATGGGAACATAAGAGGGAACACATCAATATTGATGGGAACATGTGGCACAGCCACTGGAAACATGTGGAACATGTAGAACATGAGGTAGAACACAAAAAGCTAGAGGTAGGGCAGTGCAGTTGCAACGCATACTATACACTTGTTGATCAGAAATGTTGTTTGTTCAGTGCTCATTGAAGATTGTACATATCAAACCCTCGCAACAAGACCCAGGCTGCCAAATAATCTGCAGCTTGGACACATCTACCAAGATTTCAGCACTGTAAATACATTGGTAATTGTACAAAATATATTATCGCAACAGGAATCCCTCCTGCTGGGTAGTCCACAGAAACAGCAGCAGGTGTGGTTTATGATTTGATGCCCCAACTGATCTTGTGGAACAGAAGGCAGAGATTGCGCTTGAATGACAACATTGTTGAGACCAGAGTTGGTGCAAATGAGACTGGCACTAGATTGACCTTGGTGCTACCAGTGCCTGTTTCTATGTCTATCAAGGGAGTCCCTTCTCCACCCAAATCTCTGTCACCAGCAGGAAGTGCTACCCCACCAGAGACAGCTACACTGCTACTTCATGATGTTGAATTTGCACTGCTCTTGCAGCTCAAGGAAACAATTACGCTTTGCATGCCTTTAATACTGGAATCTAGTATGCTAGGTGAGCTAGTGCAACTCCTTCCACGCCTGTTATCAGGGTCTTTGAGGGCCAAGAAACCAAAATTAAAGGAAAGAGTGGTGATCCTCACAAATAGGTGCATGTTGTGTGTGAGTGTGAGCAAGAGTGTGTCCATTGTCAAGACAGACTATGCATTATTCAATAAGAATGCTAATGGGAGCAGCAAAGCAGAGATGGTGACAATAGTAAACAGTGTGGAGAAGAGGGGTGAAGGCTGGCTCATTTTATTCACTGTAAGCAGGCTTCTTGGAAATTCTTGAGGTGATTGACAGCATTTTATCAGAATGACAAGGAATCTGGCATATCATATGTATGGGGAGTCTGGAGCACAGGCAACATGGGTACAGCACATTCAGGGAGTATTGAGTGAACGACACTACACTCATAATTTTTGGACTAATTATAATAATTTCTGACTCTTTTGGCTATGTATGCAGTTTTTTTGTCTTTACAGACCTTTAGAATAAGATATAATATATAACTACTCAAGTAGATTCCAACACACAGTGAGAGAGTCATGTAAATAATGCATATACAACACATATAAGTAAGATTAACTAGGTAAAATCAGAAATAGTTCATCCAATGGTCGTCAAGTTTCTATTACTCAGCAAAGTAATTTATAATCACCAAAACAATCTCACCAGTGAGGGCAAGCATAAGCCCAATGAGCCCAGCTATATAAAGACCATTTTCCAACAAGATTACTAGTTGAGATGGGTGTGATTACATTCTGTTGGAGGAATCAATGTTGTTGCAGATCTCCTCCAAGTGTCTCTTCTTAGTGAGCTCAAGATTGCGGGCTTGTTCTGCACAGATAATGTTGGTGCGTGCATCAAGAATGTTAAATGTGACACCTTTTGCAGAGAGTTCAACATTAGATGGCTAGTGGTGTTCACGCTATTGTTCAATATTAAACAGGGTCAGCGACAAAGACAGTAGAGTACAGACCTTGTCACCTGCGACAGAATCTGCAGGTAGTTTGAGTTGGTGGTGACTGCCTTGGCATAAATCCTGCAGGAATATTAGACAAAAATGAGTGCAACTTTGCGAGGGTTAGTTGAGCACACAGTAAGCTGGCTATGTCATTAATTGTCTGGCAAACAGCTTGTGAATAGAACCTACATACCTGTGCTGCCTCTGCCTTGCAAATTTTGATATTCCAGTCAAACATAGCCAGGTTCATGAAGCAAAGCTCCAATGTAGCAATTGCCATGGTAGCAGAAATTGTGCAAGAGAAGCACATACAAGGAGTCAAGGCAGTTAACTTCTTCTACCCATCTATTATTACCTAAATATTGAACGAAGTCACATCACCAATGGTTCCACCTCCAATGGAGTCGCTGCATATTGAGCTGGAGAGCAAAACAAGAGAAGGACAGGGAGAGAGAGGAACCGGGTCTGAACCATGTGCATAGACATGCACTGTCTCTTGTGTAGTAAAAAGAGACAGTCAGTGAGCAATGTAACCATACCACTGGGCCACCCAAAGCACATCACAACAGCTGCACTGCCCTTGTTCATTAGATGCAAAGCGATATAAAGTTTTTGACCAGTCATCCAAGATCCACAGACTCGCAGGACACTGAGATGCTTGAACAAGGACATAAGAGTTGTTTTTCTCTGCAGAAAAGAAAGGGAAAAAGGAGGCAACACATCCAGATCAAGAACTTTGAGACTATATAGAATGAGAGAGGGCAAACGGGCATTGTTTCCAAGTGCCTGGGGCTAGTATGTCACATGGAAAATGCTCCATATTCTATGGGCAAGCCTATAACATAGTTGGCTTCACAGTCGCTGTACAGGAGCATCATCCATTGCCACACAGAATGGATCAGGTGTGGACAGAAAATCCTATGTCTTGCAAAGAACAGAAAGAAGTTGGCCTCTCAGAAAAGACTCAAAGGAGGAAGGGATAGGAGGATCACAGTGGGTGAGGTAAAAGATGGATGAATAAGAGGTGGAGATAAGGATTATGGCAAAGTCACACCATTGTATTGGGTTTATCTTCAATGAAAACAAAGCCCGTAGATCTCAAGCATAAAACACCAGAGAGTCTATACAGTGCAAGAATACGAAACCAGACAGAACCGAGAAAGAGACCATGAAACCGAGAAAAATGATCTAAAAGCTGAGGTGCACAATGGCTGAGAGCAAGAAGGCAATTTTTCACACACTCTGCTTGTTACAGAATGAGGCAGAAAGGTACCAATAGAGACAATCCAGCACATGTACTCTCACGTCTGGGTCTATCTATATACAGATACTGACCGGTAGCTAAAGGAAAGAAGTTTTAAAAGTCCATATGGTCGTTGTGTCAAAATGGTGATGGTAGTTTGGAGCCATGGACAAGGATGTATCAGCTGAAGTTTGAGTTTTGACCTTAGGTTTTTGCAGAAACGAGGCAGCACTAAGGGTGTTCCCAAGCCCCCATGCACTTGGCGCATCCTCGAGACCCTAGTCCCCGAACCCTACGCTTGCCCAACAACCTAGTCGTGCTGACCCCATCATAAGGCAACCGGAATGAGATCATAGTAACTATTGTCTCCCTAGACCAATCCATTGTTGATGGGTTGACCTAAAATTCAGAGTTTAGTAGTAGCTCAAAAATGTTCGTAGTGCAATGATCAAGAACACAGAAGTATGAGTAAGATGATGTCATGGAATGGAAGTAAAACAAATAGCGCGCATCGGTTAAATTGATATCAAATCAAAGAGTTCATGAAGGATTCGGATATCTCTACCACACAGGATGGTGAAATACCTGAATATTTGCCATTCATTCAACCATGGCTCCATGAAAGGCTTTATCAATTAGTGAAAGCATGTCCTAAATGTGTGCATAAGACCTTTCAGCCAAAAGGCAACGTAACTGATAAGTTGTACCGCACACTATGTGTAACGGATTATTTTAGGAATGTGTGACCCCCTGGTCACACCTTAGTCTTACTTGTCCTTAACCGTCCATACACTTGTGTAGCCGCCTTTTCTTGCTATAGAATTGGGTCATATGCACTTTGGACTGAGGACTTATGCTCACCCCATAACAACCGTTACACTATGTATGAGTTATAGGGCTAAGTCGTAAGGAGCAGCCTTACACTCCAATTAAGTTCAGAGGGTGGGATAGTGTGTCACTGAATGATTTAGAAGCCATGCTAATTTTCAAGGGGGTCTTCCCAGAGTGAGATAAAACTTGAAATAGTCTGTAGTTGGTCTGTAGTGTAGCTAATCCTGGGTCCAGCCTGGGAGTTATAAATCACGTCAAGAGCAGAGGTGAAGCAATCCCACTGGCACATTGGTGGCTGATATTGGGGACGGTCAATCCCTGCGAAGAAAGTGTCAGCAAGAAAGTGGTCCATCAAACTTTTCAAACTCCGTTGCTCTTCAAAATCG
>JABAJV010008865.1:3331-14397 GCA_018854895.1 Tricholoma furcatifolium | reverse complement strand
GGTCAATCACTGAATGCATAATGCAATACTGGCTTTGCAATGTCTGGGTGCAACTGCCAGTGGGCCTCGCACGAGCCTCTCGTGTTGATAATGACTTCACCTCACGAGTCACTCACGATCACATCTGATGCGCACGTCCTTGGACTGATTTGGCACGTCCCATGGGGCGTGCTTGGGGCGTGTCACGTCCCAAGTTTCCGACTGCACGCCCCTGCACGCCCCTGCACGTCTTTTGTTCAGTGCCCCACCTGGGCCTGCACACGCGACCCGTGATCCCACCGCTGAACTCGAAAGCGGCGCTGCATTCCCGGGGACAACACCCTTGTCTACACAAACCAATGCGCAATGTTCCCATCCCCAACGTCCGCCCAAGCCATCTTCTAATTCCTCATCATCAAGCCCGCGCTTGCGCTCATGCTTAAATTCAAACGACATACTGTTTACGCAAATGTGTCGCATATATCCGAGTCGTCATCAAGCTGGCTGCCTACAACTTATATTCACATATGTAGGCGTTCAGAGAACGACAACTCCTGCGCACAGTTTCGGAGGGATAAACCTTGACGAGTGGAAGAACGCAACATATTGGCGAGGAAACGGTCGATGGTGCGCGACGAGGACTCAGATGGCCCTGTCCCGGGCGACCTATGGTAGCGATAGTGCTGCACCTCAGGCCTCAGGGCACGCCATAGGCTCATTGACAGCGTTGACCACTTGACAGCGTTGACCACACCGCGCCGCATGCATACCATCTCTTCGAATTCTTCCAGCTTTATCGCAGCGCGACAATGAGGTTCGTATACCGCAAACGACGAATCACGGATTTTATTGGAGGGATGAGGTAAAACGAGCCTGCGTAAGAGACTCGGTGGTAGGAACAGGTTGGAACGGGGGCGCGTCGACGTAGAAGTTTTCGTGTCAAATTGATACGGTATATTTTCGTGAGTCGAATGAAATCTGGCATTCGAACGTGTCCTTGAGCCTCGGAAAGCAGCGAAAATGGCGTAACGTGATAGATCATGGACAAGATAGGCTGATCAAGGCAGTGTGGGAGAACTGATTGCGTACTGATTTGCCACGTTGACTCCTTCACATCTACCACCACCATCGTTCTCATCGCGCATACGTCTACTCCATTATGAGCTTCAACAACAACAACAACATTGAGATCACTGGCGGCAGGTTCTATAATGTCGCTGGGGATCAAATCAACGCTCAAAATGTGTCAATTAATCAGAGCGAGTACCAACAGTTGTGGATATACGTTCAACGTCTAATCCATGCTCTATAGATAAGGAAAACATTCTGAACAAACTTCGGTCTGCTGAGGATGCTGGCCGTATTGGCTCGAAGGCCTGTTTAGAGGGCACCCGCGTCGCTCTTCTGAAGCGCATCTCTGATTGGGCACTCGATCCTACAGGTCCAAGGGCCTTGCTGCTGACTGGTGCTGCGGGTATGGGTAAATCAGCCATTGCGCATACCATTGCCAGGCAGCTTGAAAACTCTGGTGCTGCCATTGTGCCTTTTTATGCATTTAATCGCTCTGTGCAAGAGCGCTCCTCGTCTCAGCTCATTCCAACTTGGGCAAAACATCTTGCTGGGTCCAATTCAAATTACTTGGAGTATCTGCAAACCTTGAAAGACAATGAGATTGGTCATACTGATGTTACTGATCAATGTGAAAAGTTGCTGTTACAAGGCTTGTCAAGGATTGATATTGTTTGTCCTATTATTCTAGTTATTGATGCACTTGATGAATGCAAATCAAGTGAAGCCAGACAACTTGTGGTTGTACTGCGCAAGTTATTATTGCATAATTTTTCTTCATCTGTGCGCTTCTTCTTTACATATCGTCCTGAGCCACATCTTACAAGGTTACTTGTTGATGTATCTGCCTTAAACATTTCCATTGATGAGGAGGAACATACTGTCAATGATGTTTATAAATTCATTGAATTTCAACTGACAATGTCAGATTTTGAACCTTTTATTTCTGATATTGCAAAAGCTGCACAGGGCCTATTTCAATGTGCTGCTTTATTATGCAATGAGCTGACAAATAACTACAAATTGTCATCTAAAGCTGCTCAACAACGATTTATACAAAGACTAAAACAGATGCCTGGGGCTTCACTTTATCAGACTTATTATGCTATCTTAAACATGCACTTTCATCAAGATGACCAGGAAATACTTCAAGCTTTCCATCGTCTGATGGCATGGATTTTCCTTGTACAAACTCCACAGCCTCGTGAAGTGTTTTACCAGTTGTCTACTATACTTCTCTCATTTGATGAGCAGAAAGATATAGAAAAGGTTCTTTCAGGTCTTGGTTCTATGCTGAGTGGAGTTCAAACTGAAGATAAACCTATAACTCCTTTTCATACATCAATATATGATTTTCTTCTCACATCAACAGAAAGTGGAGTGTATCATGTTAATCTTGACTCTCATCATGAGGAGCTTTTACTAGCATGTCTAAAGATTATGAATACAGAGCTTCATTTCAATATGTGTAAACTGCCAACTTCTACTGTTTTTAATTCTGATATTGAAGACTTAACTGAAAGAGTTAAAGACAATATTTCTCTAGGTCTCCTTTATGCAATTAAATATGCTTCTTATCATTTGAAACAAATTTCACATAAATATACAATAAGTATTGCCAATGAAATAGAAAGTTTTTTGAACTTCAAGTTTCTCTTCTGGCTAGAAGCCCACAGTTGCATAGATATAAAGCATTTGGGACCAGGCACACAGTTGCCTGATTTTTTATTTTGGATACAGGTAATAACAAAATTTCCACAAAAGTATATCAACTTATTATTTGAGTCAGATAAATAAGTTCAAAGTTTTAGAAGAAATAATCAAGGACTTTATAAAGTTTGAAAAACGATTTAGAAATGGATATCAACTTTCAGCACCACAAGTCTATTATTCAGGGCTTTGCTTTGCTCCAAAACACTCATTTGTTAGAAAAATATATATCTCACAATTTCAACATCTTATAAAAATAGTTGATGGATATGAGGAAGTTTGGCCACTTTCAGAACCACTTACTATGCAATTAGATACTGAAGTTCATGCAGTATCAATTTCATCAGATAGTAAATATATTGTGTCTGGATTGTCTAATTCAAGCATTGTAGTTTTGGATATAGTTACAGGACAACCAGTTGGAAAATCTTTAGAAGGACATTCTGGAGAGATTCTGTCTGTTGCATATTCACCAGATAGTAAATACATTGCATCAGGATCATCGGACAATACTATCATAATCTGGGATGCAACTATATTACAGAAAGTTGGAGAGCCTCTCACAGGACATTCTGAGTGGATTACATCTGTTGCATATTCACCAGATGGTAGACATCTTGCATCAGGATCATTAGATTTAGAAATTAGGCTCTGGGATGTGGCAATGTTGCAACAAGTTGGAGAACCTCTGACAGGACACTTTGATGGTGTTAATTCTGTTGCATATTCACCAGATGGTAGACACATTGTATCAGGATCAGAAGATTGTGACATTAGAATTTGGGATACGGCAATATTGCAGCAAGTGAAAGAACCTCTCACAGGACATTCTGATAGTGTGAATTCTGTTGCATATTCACCAGATAGTAGATATATTGTATCAGGATCATCAGATACAACTATAAGAATCTGGAATTCAGTTACAGGACATCAAATTGAAAAGCTTCATGGTCATTATGATGATGTTTCATCTGTCAGTTGGTCACCAAATAGTACATATATTGTATCAGGATCAGTTGATACAACTATTAGAATCTGGGACACAACTATACAGCAGCAAATAGGAGAATCTCTTAAGGGACATAATGGAGGTCGATTATATGTTGCATTTTCACCAGATAGTAGATATATAGTATCAGGATCAAGAGATGGTAGCCTTAGAATTTGGGATGCTATCCTAAAAGACAAACTTGAAAAGTCTCTGAGAGGACATGATAGTACTATAACATTCATTGCATTTTTATCAAATAGCAAATGCATTGTATCAGTGTCGACTGATAGAACTATCAGAGTCTGGGATACAGCTACAGCACAAGAAATCAGAAAAGTCTATTATGAATGTGCAAAGCCCATTGAAGTCTCATCAGATGGAAAATACATTGTAACAGGAGCAAATGATGGAAAAACCATCAGAATCTGGAATATGGACACATGGGACGAAGTATATAAGCCTCTCAAAACTTCTGAACAAGTTTGTTCTATTGCAATCTCATCAGATAACACACATATTGCCTTTGGCTTATCCAATGGAACTACCAGATTATGGAATATAATTACAGGACAGCAAGCTGGAGATCCTATCAGTGAATATAGCAAACCTAACTGTCTTGTATTTTCACCAGATGACAAGTATATTGCATTAGGATTCTGGAACACTATAAGGATCTGGAATATAGCTACAAGAAAACAAATGATACTGATTGATTTAAATGGTGAAGTTATTCAATCTATGAAGTACTCAAAAAATGGGAAATACATTATATCAGTGTCTTGGAACTTTATTAAGTTCTGGAATTCTAACACAGGTTATAATGAGGCAACTTTGACAAAACATTCACATTCTACAGCTATTGCATTGTCATCAGATGGTCAATATTTGGCGGCAGAAGTAGGTTATCTTAATAGTAGCATCAAAATTTGGAATCTAGCTACAGGATATCATGAAAGTCTTAAAGGACACACTAAAACTATTACTTCTATTGCATTTTCACCAGATGGTCAATTTATTGTATCAGGATCAGAGGACATGAGTATTATAATTTGGAATATAATCAACAATAGGCCAAATAATCAAAATATTGCATCTGTTTCATTTTCTTCAGATAACAAAAAAATTATCTCAGTATTATCTGACACAACTATTAGAATCTGGGATGTAGCAACAGGAGTGCAAATTGGAGAACCTCTTAGAGGATATGACAATATAGTTGATTGTGTTGCATTTTCATCAGACAGTAGATACATTGCATTAGGATTATATAATAAAACAATTATAATCTGCGAAATAGCTACAGGTCAACAAATTGGAGAGCCTCTAAGAGGAAATTATAATAGAAACTTTTCTATTGTATTTTCACCAGATACCAGATATATTGCATCTGGATCATCTAATACAAGTATTAGAATCTGGAACTTAGCTGCTGAATTTCAAATGAGAGAGCCTCTTGAAGGACATGTTGATAGCATCTGGTCTGTTTCATTTTCACCAGATAGTAGATACATTGTATCAGGCTCAACTGATAAAACTATAAGAATATGGGATGTAATTTCAGGACATCAAATTGGAGAGCCTCTCAGAGGACATAATTGGGGTGTTCAATGTGTTACATTTTCACCAAATGGCAAGTACATTGCCTCAGGATCATATGACACAACTATAAGACTTTGGGATGCAAACACAAGACAGCAAATTGGAGAACCTCTTACAGGACATGAATCAGATATTTGGTCTCTTGCATTCTCTTCAGATAGTAGATATATTGTTTCAGGTTCAAGGGATATGACTATTTGCATGTGGAATTTGGCTACAAGACAACAAATTGGAGAACCTCTCAGAGGACACAATGCTCTTATTCATTCTGTTGCATTTTCTTCAGATTGCAGATACATCGTATCAGGATCATATGATAAAACTATTAAAATCTGGAATGCAAGTACTAGAAAGCAAGTTGTGAAACCTGTTGAAAAACATGATATTAGGTAGGCCCTTATTTGTTTTAAAAACTATTTTTACTATTACTGAAGTATAATATAACATCCAAAAGATATAATGATACACTAGATGAACTGTTAGATGGATGGTTTTGGTCTGGTGATGGTTTTCCTATTCTCTGGGTTCCTTATATTTTTCAACTTTCACCCCTTATCTGGACTGAATATTATACGTGTATATCAAGAAAGAAAACAATATTTATTCAGTTTTCAGAAGGTATCTGGGGCAATGACTGGACAAAAATATACAAACAGCCTAGTTAGATTTATCTCTTCAAAATTAATACCACATGCTGTGAAGTATTAAACACAACTGTACATATTATTTTTGTGAGAACTTGCTTTTTTTCATTTATTTTTCTCAGTAGAGTAGAGTGTCAATTAATAATAAAGGCAAAATTTTTCCTATTGGCCCAGAAATTTTTCAGCCAAGTAGTAAATTATTAGTTTCGGTTGCAATTTTAGTAATTCCTAAAGTTGTGATTTTGGTCAGCTTATTTGCTATCCCAAAAAGAGAATTTTTTAGGCATGTTTAGGACTGACTGAAAATTCTTGTGTTTGGATCGTTTTTCATTCAATTAAGGCAACCACTGGGTAGGAATCCCTTAGATACATCTATTGATGTCGGACCCAGGCTGATAAGGTCTTGATCCCTGGGACTGTCCCACATTGTGGGCACGCTCACGTGCTATCTTGTATGTACACAAGGGAGCGCTCCTTCTTACAAGGGCACACTCATGCCCACAAGGGAGCACCCCTTGTTTTAAGGGCACGCCCAAGCCCAAGAGGGAGCACCCTTTCTTACAAGGGCATGCCCTGATGTGTTTCTGCTATAGACAGGAGTGCGCCCTCATGCATTTCTGCCATAGAAAGGGGCACACCCACCTTAGTCTAAGCTCGTCCATCAAAGTTGTTTTTGATATCTCAACTTCCCTGAAAGGCTTCTTTTGTTGCGCTGTCTGACATATTCACATTTGCAAGGTAGATACATCAAATAGTATACTATCAATCCAAATATTCCTTGTTCAAGTTAGATCTAAATGCATCTGCAAGGCCCAGAGTCTCCAGCTTGTCAGATAAAGCCATATCATCTTCATCAAACTCTTCCCCCTCATCTTCATGCGTAGAACCCACAGCCTCTGTTTGTAGTGCAAGATCATATCATGTACTTGCTGCAAAGACAGACCCCACTCTAGAAAGCATTCCAAAAATTGAGGGTATAGGCCATCTAGAGATTCTTGCCATTTTGCACAGTATCAAAGCAATTCGTTGCAGTGGAGATTAAGAAAGTACTGAAGTCCCTCCGAGTCTGTAAATATATGTCATTTGGATCCACCAACTTTGTACCAAGACTTATCAGCTTTTTCTATTGCGAGATTAATACCATCCCACTCTTCTTTAAACCATGACTGGAGGCTGCTGCACTTATGTATCAGTCTCACATTCTCCTTGAAGCAACAATCACTGTCAATCACCACTGTAATGCCCCTCAAACTTTGTTATCTGCCAACCACAATGGCAGTCCTACATCTTCCTCATGTGAGTCATCTGTCAGCCCAACATCCTGCCAAATCACATCATCGATATCAAGTGCAAAGAGGCCCTTGGTTTCAATCCAAGCTGGAGCAGCTGCTCCTAATGGTGCATGGCCTGCTTTGATCATTTTGATGACTTTTCGTTGAAGAGCATTGAAGGCGGATGCGAGTTTGGATATAGAGGGGTCATGTTACTTCACTAAGGTGGCAGTATGCTTGTTGATCTTCTCATCTCAATAATAATAAGTCACTGTACAGGCACCGCAATTCTCTGCAGCACGAAAGGGTGCTGAGGGAAGAGGGCTTCATATTCACAAATAAATTTGCGATACAACCCAGGGCATGCCAACACCATGGCAAAGTGTCTCATAAATTGAGACCTTGCCTCAGTAGGGCACAGTGCCCTACCTATCGTGTACTCAAAGGCAGAACACCTTTCCACACGGAGGGCAAAATCCATCGCCACTCCAGTAAACTGGTTTGGGGAACCAGGGTATCCATGGTGCAGGATATACCTGCACCACTCGTCAATGTTAAGACCATGTGAGGCGGGGACAGGTTGAAGTCCCGCACCTTGATTGGGGTTGCTAGGGATTCCAACCCTAGCTTGAGGATCGAGGGCCCATGACACCCATGTGCATCCCCCCCACCAAGTGCTCGTTCACCAGCTGTTTGAGGCCGCTGACTCCGTTGAACAGTATATTGATCTTCTCTTAGGACCTCACGGTATTCATGTCACTGAGGGTGAAGCCAGATTCCTTTATGCGTTGATGCCATTTCATCCTGGGGCAGAGGAGAATCTCGTCTTGTAGGCATTAGTTGTTCCTGAATGAATACCATGTGGACCTGTCAGTTCGTTATCAATCATTTGTGAACAGTCTGATCATACTAATTTTCTCTTAGTTTTTCCTGGGTTACTCCCTGGTTTCTCTGTTTACGCGTGTAAGTATCAGTCGTCAATCATGCGGGGTAGGTTGAGGACAGCCGGTTGTTCCAGGTAGGTACGACCGGCTGAATTTTTGGGTACCTATGGTTGTAAAAATCAGGTGCAGCCGGCTGCCAGGCCTATCTAGTGAATAATGTGGAATCCTTATAGAAATGCATTTATCTATTATGAATTGTTACAAAACACTTCACCTTGGTACGGTACAGGTCAACCATCTGCAAGGGAGTATATGTTTTGCAGAAGCTATATGTGCAGTGTATATGGATTGAGATGACTATTTGTTTGGAATTATTTGTTTAGAGACTACTTATTTGTTTGGTGGTATTTTGAGCACCGTGGGAGAAAGAATTGTATTGCCTGGAGAGATATGGTACCTGGGGCACATATGATATCTTTATATGGTGAAAGGCCACCATCTACACAAGGGTTTATGTTTGGCAGGCACTATGTCTGAAGTATGTATGGTTGCAGAGTAATATTTATTTGATAGTTTATGTCCAGGATGCACTGTATTGCCTGGAGTGAGATGCCACCTGGATTCCATATGATATGTTTATATGGTAGAGGAGCACCATCTTCACAAGGATATATGTTTGCTGGACACTACATGTGAGGTGTGTATGGTTGCAGAGTACTATTTGTTTGATAGTATATGTTCAGGATGCACCATATTGCCTGGAGGAGATGCCACCTGGATTCAGTATGATATCTTTATACAGTTGAGGGGCACCATCTTCACAAGGGTATATGTTTGGCATGCACTATCTCTGAGCTGTGTATGGTTGCAGAGTACTATTTGTTGGCTGGTATATGTATAGGATGCACTGTATAGCCTGGAGTGAGATGCCACCTGGGTGACATATCATATCTTTATATAATGGAGGGGCACCATCTTCACAAGGGTTTATGTTTGGCATGCACTATCTCTGAGCTGTTTACGGTTGCAGAGTACTATTTGGTTGATAGTATATGTTCAGGAGTCACCGCCTGGGTGTATCACTGTGAGAGCCAAAATTGTATTGCCTGGAGTGGAATGGCACCTGGATACTGTATAATATCTTTATACGGTAGAGGGGCACTATCTTTGCAAGGGTTTTTGTTTGTCAGGCACTATGTGTGAAGTATGTATGGTTGCAGAGTAATATTTATTTGATAGTTTATGTCCAGAATGCACTGTATTGCCTGGAGTGAGATGCCACCTGGATTCCATATGATATCTTTATTCAGTGGAGGGGCACCATCTTCACAAGAGTATATGTTTGGCAGGCATTATCTCTGACCTGTTTATGGTTGCAGGATACTAATACAGTAGTAGCAAAAATGATGATTGCTCTTGTCAGATGTCACCTGGACACTATATGGCATCTTGGTATGGTTAGAGGCAGCTATCTTGCATTTCAGTATGGTTGAAAGCAGCCATGTTCGCAGTAGTGTATGGTTGGCACAAACTACTGCTATGTTATACAATATTAGGAAAAATGACAATTGTTCTTGTCATATGTCACCTGGACACTATATGGCATCTTGGTATAGTTGGAGGCAGCTATCTTGCATCTTGGTATGGCTAGAGGGAGCCATCTGGCAGGTCAGATATGTGTGGTGGCAGCCATCACCACAGTAGGGTATGGTTGGCACTCACTACTACCATGTAATACAGTAGTAACAAAAATTATAAACGGTCTGCTCAGATGTCACCTGGAGACCATATTACATCTCAGTATGACTGGGGACAGCCTTTTGTATCTCAGTATAGCTGGGGGCAGACATCTTGCAGGTCAGATATGTGGGTCAGTGTCCATCTGCACAGTGGGGTATGGCTGGCACTCACTACCACCATGTAATACAGTAGTGGCAAGAATGATAATTGGTCATGTCAGATGTCACCTGGAGACCATATTGCATCTGAGGATGGCTGAGGGCAGCGGTTTTGTATCTCAGTATAGCTGGAGGCGGACATCTTGCAGGTCAGATATGTGGGGTAGTGGCCATCTCCACAGTAGGGTATGGCTGGCAATCACTACCACCATGTAATACAGTAGTGGCAAAAATGATAATTTCTCTTCTCAGATGTCACCTGGAGACCATATTGCATCTGAGGATGGCTGAGGGCAGCGGTTTTGTATCTCAGTATAGCTGGAGGCGGACATCTTGCAGGTCAGATATGTGGGGTAGTGGCCATCTCCACAGTAGGGTATGGCTGGCAATCACTACCACCATGTAATACAGTAGTGGCAAAAATGATAATTTCTCTTCTCAGATGTCACCTGGAGACCATATTGCATCTGAGGATGGCTGAGGGCAGCGGTTTTGTATCTCAGTATAGCTGGAGGCGGACATCTTGCAGGTCAGATATGTGGGGTAGTGGCCATCTCCACAGTAGGGTATGGCTGGCAATCACTACCACCATGTAATACAGTAGTGGCAAAAATGATAATTTCTCTTCTCAGATGTCACCTGGAGACCATATTGCATCTGAGTATGGCTGAGGGCAGCCGTTTTGCATCTCAGTATAGCTGGAGGCAGACATCTTGCAGGTGAGGTATGTGGTGTGGTGGCCATCTCCACAGTAGGGTATGGTTGGCGCTCACTATTATTGCATCTTGGTATGGCTGGGGGCAGCCATTTTGTATCTCGGTATAGCGGGAGGCAGACATCTTGCAGGTAAGATATGTGGTGTGGTGGCCATCTCCACAGTGGGGTATGGTTGGCGCTCACTATTATTGGATCTGAGTATGGCTGGGGGCAGCCATTTTGTATCTTACTATAGCTGGATGCAGACATCTGGCAGCTCAGATATGTGGGGTAGTTGCCATCTCCACAGTGGGGTATGGCTGGCA